>VZTM01039298.1:117826-140841 GCA_013400555.1 Jacana jacana
GAGAAGCTGTGCGAGGAGGCTGAGGAGGAAGGCGCGGCCGGCGCGCGGTGACTGCCGGGATTGCGGCTGGTGGACCGCTGCCCCCTGGGGGGTGTAGTGCCGTGTGCACCGCGCCTGCGCGCTTCCGCCGGTGATGGCGGCGGGGCCGCTGCTGTCTTCCGCCCTTGGTGGGGCCTGGCCTGGCCTGGCCTGGGCTGTGGGGGCTTGTGCCTCGCAGTGAGGCGCTTTCAGCCGCTCCGGGCCTAACCCACAGGTCACAGCATGGAGGAGGGGTTGAAAATAGGAGTGACCCACGCTGTGGCTTCTCGGAGAAGGGCGACATTAAAAATGAGAGCTCCTTCAGCTCAGGAGCCGCCGCCCTGCCCTGCCTGCGGGCGTGAGGGCGGTCGGTGCGGCGCGGTGCCGTCTTCCGAGAACTCGGGCAGGTCCCAACCGCACTCGGCTCTCTCAGCTGCTCGTGGTCAGGCTGCGGGTTTACCATGGGAACGGCGGGTTCCTGGCAGAAGTGCCAGCCTCTCCACGGGCCGGTGGGACGCCCTGAGCCGGAGCTGCGGCAGAGCTCGCCACTCGAGAGACCGCTGCGTGTAACCCCCCCACAAACTTCGCCTCTTGTAAATCCCGTGTAACTGGGTGGGATGCTGTCTTGATCGAGTGCTTCTGCAGCACTGAAGAAAGGAGAGGAATATAAATACAACTAAATCATAGGTTATAGGGTGGGAGGTGGCCTCGAGCAGTCCTTCCACAATCCTACGGTACGGGCGACTTTGCTCCCCCCACCGTCTTACTAAAAGCTTCCAGGATTGGGATCTCTTCTCCCTACAATGTCTCCCGTTATCTTTATAGCCTTAAGCTATAAAAGCTGTCATTTAACCCTAATGTTTCTTGTCTTATGCCCACAAGGCAGAGAGAACAGGTTTTCCCTTCTGTCTTCGTTGATCCTCAAAAGGCAAACCCCAGAGAGGCGTGATGCTCATCCCTCCATAAGATGCCTTATTTCCCCTAGTAAAAATTCAAAGAGAAGAGTTTTTTTAAAAAGAAACAAACATACAGATGCACAGAGCATGTTTTCAGCGTGGACAACTTTATTTTCTAGTTAACAGATACAATTATTTTTAAAATACAGCTTTTTTTTTTTTAAAAGGATAAAAAAACTTAAAGTGTATCTCCAAATTTAACACCTGACATGCAAAGACAGTGGAGTAATACTCAAAATGCATACAAAAATATCACTTCTTCATTCTACTCAAAGGTAAGCACGGCTAGTCGCATTACTTAGAGATATTTGAATTAGTACAAAGTTGTACAGAATTTTAGCTTCATGGCAAAATCCACTGTTTGGGCATCCTTCATTTTGATGGATGCTTACATGGAAAATTAAGAAGCACGGAGTCCCTGACCCAGTGAGAAAGGCATTTGAATGCCTTCTGCATGTTGCCTCTCACCGCTCTGTGTAAGTGTTGGCTTTGTGTGCAATGCTTTGTTTCAGGAAATGTTACATACTTTGTGCCAGTTGAATTAAGAATAAATGCAACCATGCCTTGAAGAAATAAGCAGGCCAAGTGTAAGTGCATCACATCATATTGTATCACAATTAATTCCAGACAAAATGTCATATTTGGAAAGGAAACTGGAAGAGGGTTGAATATTTAATTGCCTTTTCTAAATACCTGTATGGACAAGAACTGGAGAAGGTTCAGAAAATAACCTAAGCCCACCTTTCTGTCAGGTAAGAATCTATACTCAAACTTCACAGTCCAGATGTTCTCTTGAGGAAAAAAAGTACTCCACTGCTATAATTTTAAATACCGTCTTTTCCATAGTATGTGTTCTGCATAAAAAATAGCTGAAAGCTCACTTATCTGTCCCAGGAAGGATATTTTACTTTTTAAATGTACATTGGCTTCAGAAAAGCAATACAGCTTCTGAGAAACACGCTACTGGCCGTGTCCTTCGCTGCTGGGTGCTGGGTGGGCTGCCAGCAGAGGCTTATGCTCAGGTTAATGTAAGCTGAGGCCGTGGCCCTGTAGGAACGTTTTGTCAGTGAGTGGGCAGAAGCGCCAACCTCCTGGGTTTGGCTGGCAAAGGGAAGGGGAGGGAATGAGAACAGGGAGCGCTAAAAGCCTGAATTTTCAAATCACAGCCCGAGTCTAAGTGTTAGCCTAACTGGAAATGAGTACTCCTGTGTGAGGAGCTGCAGGTCACTCTGATTTGCCACTTAAACAAGTGCCTCGTTCTCAGCTCATGGAGATGCCAATCTGACATAGAAATGACCTATGTCTATTTGCAAATACAAACCTGCCTTCTTGCTGGCTGGGGCTGGAACAGCAGTATTATCTGGGTTGAAACCTATATTGCATTTGAAATGAGAAACTTCACTGGCTGTCATGAGGACTGAAGTTTGTGCCTTAATTAGAGAATAGATGTCAGTCTGGTGGCTGTCACCTACTGTGCAAGATACTGCCCAACTCACTGAAGGTTATAGGATTTTTTTCACTGATTTTGATGGGAGTTCACTCAGGTTCTTAGGACAGAATAATTTATGTAGTGCTTAGCTTTTAACATGAGATTGTCCTCTAACATTACTTGCAGCAAAAGTTTTCTCTATGCAGTGAGATACAGGAAAATTTCTCTGACATAATCAAACAAGGAGACTTAAATACATGAACATACTGAAGGTATTAGCCCGCATTGTGAAACTTGCACCTGGACATTTCTTATGCTTTTGTTATTATTTATTCCCTCACCAAGTAGGGATTGGGGTTTTTTTCAATTAAAAAAATTCATGTAGTGCTAAAAATGTTAAGGTTGCAGTCTGTTTTCCATCAAACCAGCTTTCTTCTTCATGAAAAGTAACAACATTGACTTCCTGCATATCAATTTTACATAGTCCTAACGTAAGGATTGGGATTTTGCAGGTCAAACGCTTTATCTTTTGTAAATTATTGCACTGGTGCATTATGGAGCATCAAATTTAAAAGAACAGCTGTGGTTTGATGTAGAATATTAAAAGAAAAAAAATATGCTATATAAAAATATAACTATTCATAAAACTAAATAAGCTCCTATATTCCATTTTAAAAAGACCCATAAACCTGTTTACTAGGTCACAGTCTGACTTTCTTACTTGCACTCAGTAGCAGCCAGTTCTACAGGTTCCATTAAGTACTTGGGGACCAAGGTTTTCCTTAATCTAACTTATGTCATGATCTGCTTCTTGACAAAAGATGTGTACCCTAGTCAAAATAATCTGTGTATACTTCATTTTAGGGATGATCATTAGTAGTAGTGCATGATTTTCTATCATGGGATTAATGCAGGCCCGTATCCAAGGGTCTTTTCTATGGGAGCTTACCCTATTTAAAGTTTTGTAGTAGTTCAGTGCCATTTTCTGCTCATGTGACTGTTTCACCATCACCTGTTTCAGTTATCTAACAACCTGCAGCAATTTAAGGAATTGCCTGGAAAAAAGGACGAGGATACAGTTTCCAGGATTGTCAGCACACGCTCACCCTGACGTGCTAGAAGTGCAAAGCTTTGGCCAGCTGGAACTCCCGCCCTCTCACGAGGCATTGTACGAATACAGAGCAAAAGGCTTGCCATCCAAAGATTTGGGTCTCTTCAGCTCTCCTGGGCAGACGACAAAGCAGCTTCTCATCCTATACACACTGGTAAAACAGCGTAACGCACCCCTGCCTCGCTAGTCCCAAAACTGAGTACATCTTTCATAACAGTCTTCTGGTAAGTTTTTATCAATGTATCATATTGGAAAGTGCTTGCTGAATCAAGATCCAGAATAGTTCCAGGATAACCTTAGCTAAAATTTAGACATTCCTAGAGATCTATATCATTCAGACAAACAATCAGGGTTTTCTTCAAGTGCAAAGATTGGTTTCATTGCAGAAAAATGCTTATATAGTACCGGTGCATAAATATTGCTGTGGTCTCACAGGGAAGACAGCACCAGCAGTCCGTCCTCATGAAGCAAGTCTGCGCATCGCCTAGTGAAAGAGTTTTCAGAAGGTGGAGAGATACAGGCCGTGGTTAGTTGTGAGTACACACGCTGGGAAAATGTTCTTCTATGTGTTAACTAAAAACCACCACGTTCAACCTGGCCTCAGTGAAAGTAGAGAGAAAGTAACTGTTCTGAGGCAGCATCCCTCTGACCTTATTTGCATTGGACAATTCAGTTAGGAAGCTGGAGGTCTGAAGGCTACAAGCCCTCACCTTCAGAACGGGACTACAAAGGTGCAGAACAGAAACCTCTCAGAACACTCTTTGACCTTGGATTGGTAGTTTTGTGTCTGGCTTCTTTTCTTACTTAATGACAACGATATATGTATCTAAGGAATCCTACGAATGGAAATCAGGATTTGAGTCTTTTTGGCCTGTGATTCCCAAATGCTTCTGTTACAGAACCATGGTGTCCTTCTAGCTTTTATAATCCTTTCTGCACAGTGACTTAGGAGTGGAAAGAGCTTCTTCCCATATTAGTGATAAAGAATAGCATTCGAGTCTCTTGCAATACTCATACCAGTGAAAAAAGGAGGGGGTCAGTCAATTAGCAGGATCTACTTACCAAGCCCAGATGAAGTTTGAGAGGCTTTTGCTTAGGGTGTTGGTTTTTCCTCTCACCAATCTGCCTTCCAAACTGGCCTTTACCTTTTCCTACAGGACTTCATGCTATGGTGGAAACTACAATGCAGGGTGATGCTGAGAACCTCTGCTCAGCCACAGCCTCCTCTTACCTATTTGCCTCCAGGGACCTCTACATCCTATATGCACAGTGACCTTGCTACCACATTTTTCTGGAGTGTGAGAGACAGAAGGGTCACAGCACACCTCCAGCCCCTGTCCATTCCTGCTGCTGGAGCAGACGCCACGCACAGGGCACTACCCCGTTCAGACAGGGAATGAAGAATGGAGACAAGCGCTACTGTGGCATAATAGAAGGGGGACATAATAATCATGCCTTTACCTACATGGACTGTTGTGATGCTTCACTAGTTTAATCCATCTCAGGTTATAAAAGGGCATTTAGCCCAATATCCTATTTTTCTGAACAACTGGCCTGTGTGCTGCACTGTTATTTTACCAGTAAGTGCTACTTTCTTTTCTGGCAGTATTTTGTTTCTTTAATGGACTTGTTGCGTCACAGTTATGTTCAGTACACTGCTTTGCTGCAGCTGCCTGTAAAATGTTTAGATTGTACAAGAAGATGCCTGCTGTGTTAAAAGGAAGGATGAAAGGGGAAAGTTTGCCATCATTCTGGACTCGAGTGCCTCAAGCCTTACCAAGTCTTCTCTTAGGCACCTAACTCCTGCCTGTGTAAGGCAAAAGTAGTCCTAAAATCACAGAGATCAGGAGGGGCTTGTGCACATAGAATCTACTACATGTCAAAAAGACCTTGACTTCTCTCACTAGGCACTGACAGCCAGGGGCCCAAATAAGACATTTATTTATGGAGAAGGAAACAGTTCATCCACCATCCTCTCACAGCATGACTCAGTGCAAAGGAATAAAGCCAGCAGTATTTGGTAAGTAATAGACAGGTTCAGCTTTAAAGTGCATACCTCTTCCTGAACATCAAGTTCATCATCAGGATGGCTTGTTTCTGTGAATTCTATAGGTTCTTTAGACTCCTGCATGAGGGAAATCTTGGTAGAAAGAAATTAAGATAGATGATGAGTTATGCATTGTCCAGATCATTGAAATTTATTTATTACTCTGAAATACCTTAATATAACTTCCCCAGCCCACAAGAGCCTAGTGTTTACTGTTCCTTGACAAAGCTATCGCTTTAGTTCAGCTGAGAGGAACTTAAATATTGGAAAGTTGTATCTCCTGATACAACTAGTTATGGCTTGTAAAAATAATAAAAGCAGAGGCGATTTCTAAACTGATATATGGCTTTGTCAAAATGTTAATATTGATTATAAGACAGGACAAAACTTCTAGATCCTGGATAGTAAGCAAAAATTATCAAAGAAATAAAGGCTCCATCCCAATTATGTAACAGCAATGTTAATTACTATTTATTCATAATGCTATAATAGCAATTGCTAGGGAAGGAATTGTAGTGAAAAGTCAGGAGAACAGTATAAGGCCATTTGATGGGGGCCCACAACTTTAAACACTACAGAGTGTTCTGACTATCTCAAAACCCCCAGAATACAACTAGGAGATGCACAGAGAATGAACCCTGACACGGAACAGCTTCCATGCACACTCACACCATGCAGAATGGGACTCTTCAGCTTTGACCAGGTGCATAGGAAATGATTAATGGTGTTGGTTAAGGCAGCAGGGAATGATTATTCCTTGCAGGTAACAATCCAGAAGTCACACAGGACTAAAACAAATGGGGAATATTTGTCATGTAACACATTTCAAATTACAGAACCCATTGCCAGAGAGTAGCACCAAGCTAAAACATGTAAAGAGGTTCCAAAAGAAGTATGACAGGTGCATCAAAGAAAACACC
Source organism: Jacana jacana (assembly GCA_013400555.1). Lineage (NCBI taxonomy): Eukaryota > Metazoa > Chordata > Aves > Charadriiformes > Jacanidae > Jacana > Jacana jacana. The sequence goes on from VZTM01039298.1 coordinate 124,308, forward strand.
TACAACAATTAATGTATTCGTCCAAATGCAACCTCCAGCTGAAGAAGTTCTTAAGCTGACAGTTGTCAGAAACTAGGAAATGTGTCTTAGGATGAAAGGTTCTCCCTATGTCCTTTTCCTCCAGTTCTTTAACAAGATACTGGGATTGACAGGCCCTTCCTTTGAGAGAGCAAAATGTTTGTGTCCCACAGAAGCTGTCCAGTTTACTGGACTCTCACTTTATTTGTACGGCTCTAGTCTAATTTTCAAATGTGCTGTCTGTAATGGAAATTGCAAAACTGAATGCTAGATGACAGAAGGACGGGAAATGTACCACTGCATGTCCTCACCTTCTCAAAGACGGGATCCTGGCTGTCACTGTATGTCATTTGATTCCTTATGTAGAGCACAGCATCATGGACAGTCAAGAAGAATATGTCTTTTCTGACAATATCATCAAAGAAGGCACTCCGTTCCAGTTGAGAGATAAGGTTGTCTGATTAAAAGAAAGTCAAATCAACTGATCATAGCTTTGTCTTTACTTTTACTTTCTGTACTTCCTTTAACCCCCACCATTCTCTGTGTCCCGCCGTGTCCCACCATGTTCATCAGCGTGATAATTCACATTTGTATGAGAACAAATGCTCCCACAGACACATCTAGAGATCCCTTTTCATCCCTTCTCATCTTCATTTAAGTTTTTGCACAAGTGGTAATAGAAATATTTGGATGTTTACCTTGATATGAAGCAAAGTATACTCTCACATCAATTCTCTCAAATTCTCTAATTATCTAAAAAAAAAGAAAAGTTTGCAAAAAGAACATAAATACAGTCTGTAAGGTGAAAATACACATATATATGTCTATATATGTAATGTATAGGCGCACACACACACTTCATCTGTTTCTGAGTGGCTTTGTTCCAAATTGTATGTTCTGTTCATTCATCATAAATAAGGAAATGCTACTCTTTTTGCTATACTTAAAGATCCAGCAGGTAAGTACCTGCTGAAGTGGTCTATCTGCAACTGTGTAAGTGGAACTAATTTTTACACATACATACATTGCTGCCCATTAAGGTTCTCATTCTGATCTCATTATATGAATAATCATGTCTCTCCAAGTAAGAACCATGTGGGCCCCAGAAAGCTTTATATCCCCCCATGGATGTGCGATGTGATACAATCTCTCATTGGCACATGCACATTTTTTACAGACTTTTCCCTCTTGCAGTGCACCAGATGAACCTGTTCTCAGACAAAAAAGCTGCATAGAGAGGAATGTTTGTGGACCCCATATCTCTTCTGTATCAGAAGTGGGAACTGAATGGGAACTAGACAGAAGGCTGAAGCAAGACACACAGCGCTCTTGTATTTCAGTTAGTTAAAAGGTAGGAGACTGGATTCTGCCCCTGGCTCCTTGGTGACAGGCAAGTCTCTTAGAATAGGATTTCCAGAGGTGATTGCTGATTCCACCCCCTTCTGTTCATGAATAAACTAGAGTAAAGTGGTTTATAGATAGGCTAAGTAGTCCCAACTCTAAAATGAAGTTCGTGAAAGTAGCAATCTGATCACACAAAGTATCATCAAAGACTAAAGGTTGAACAATCTAGTCCTACACACTTGTATCTGAGCACCAAAAAATGATGGAAATACTTGGCCTTAATCTCTTCACCTCATTTCCCTTTCCCTAGGGATATTATCTCCTTATTACATAGTGTGGTATTTGAAGATTAACTAATGAATGTTGATGAAATGCTCTGGTATTAGCCACAAAAAAAACTTATAAAGGAATCAATCATTCTTCCTTCCTTCATAATTTAAATAATATGGAATGGATAAATAAATAATTTGGCTGAAGACTGAAAAGTGATGGTAAAATGAAATTTTTACTACCTCTGTGTTGAATGAGCATCATCCTGTGCCCAGATTAAAGCAGGAGGCATGTAGAAAGAAAATATATAACTAAAATATCTCATAACATATGCATACTAGGGGTCTACATTTTGCAGTTCTAATTTTAGAGTGCTTGATTATGCAAACTTCATATTGTTCTTTTAATGCATATTTTTGATGTTTTTTTCATCTAAAATACACACACACCCCAATATTCTACCTCTTGCTGTGTGAGTTTTGAAAGTATTTTTCAACAACAGATTTTAAACTCAGAAATGAACTTTAGCTAACAATTGTTATTTACATACTACTGACTGGTTTAATTTTCATGGAACACCAGAAAAAAAGTGCACTTACTGTTTTTATTGATTTCACAGCCACAATATCCAAGAATGTTACTGCTCCAAAATCAAGAATGAGACTGTGGATGGGCACCTTGGGGATGTTTACTTTGACTGGGAGTTCTGAATTCCAGTCCACCTGTATCTCTACTTCTTTGGTGGGAACTTGAAGATCTTCATTGTCTTCAGGTTCCTCATCAGGCTCAAAAGCTTCATTATGAATACCAGGCTCACTGATAATGCCATTCTAATATGCAGATAATATATGGAATAAATAATTTAATCATGGAGAAAGTGTTGGAGTTACAGGAAATATTTCCCTGTGATACTTTCAGGAATCAACAAGATGGATACGTGTGACCAGTACCCTCTGCTCCCAACCCCTACTAATGTGGTTAGCATAACTAATGCCACTTTATAAGGCAAGCAGCTATTCTCTGTGACTGAGCAGGTCACGTGTTCATTCCCTCATTCTCAGGTCTTAAAGGTCCTGTGAACCAAGCAGACGAGCAGGTTTCTTCTTCCTCTCCCTACCAGCCTCAAGGTTCCTGGGCCCTAGGTTGATGACTCCCTTCCTTGCCAGCCTTGAAGGTATCAGGCACCTGGCCAACCAGGTGTTGTTGATGACCCTGTCACAGAACAGGTAAGTATAACAGCACACACAGCACTGATCATAAAATCAAGCAGTTACAAATCCTAAGTGGGGAATTGGACTGGAACTACTGCTGGACAGTGAGACCCATGAACCTCCAGTGCCCACGGACACCTGCACCATCATCTGCTTCCTCTGAGGACTGGGACAGTGACTTCTCTTCTTTCATATGATTTTTGAGTCTGAATTATGATTGTTATATTGATACATCAAACCACGATTAAGATCTCACCTGATCTGCAGAGGGTCTAGGTGATTAGAAACTGTAAGTTAAGTTGTATTGTAAACTCAGTATTAGACCACCTATAAGTTGTACTACTTGATTCTGTTTGTAGAAAACCTGTACCACTCCAATAATGAATTCTGTGCTATACTAATTATAAAATCCTGTCATGGAAAATGAAGCTTTAATTTTAACTACAGTTTAGTTCCATGATCATTCTGCCAAGGATCCCTAAAAGAACCTGTCTATCCCTTTAGTCTTGGATGACAATACTGCATCCAATAATTTAAAGGGAAACAAGATAGAGCACATTACAGCCTCTGTGCAGTGTATTTCCTTTCCTCCTTTTTTCTTTGTTAAAAGGGCATCTTCCTGCAAAAAGGCCACTATCCAGAAAAGTAAATACCCCAGAGCTACTCCCTCCCTCAATAGCTCTATTTCTATGAGATATTTAAGACCAATTTGAATTAGATTTACTATATATGATACCATTGTAAAATGGTGTCAAATTAATGAGCATTTAACTGCATCATAAATTGTAACATATACTGGAAATGCACCCTGAACCGAGAACAATGACAACAGAAAACCCATTTCCAACTTCCAGCCCTGGAGGTTTGATAGGTTGCCTATACCTGTCCACTCCTGTAAGCATTTAATTACTGAAAAGTACATTCCATATTCAGAGGAACGTATGCTGCTTTCTTTAAAGAGGATGTGGAAGGCTCTGTCTACCAGCCAACTGATACAGGCCACCTCTGCATAGGAAACTGGATAATAGGAGCATGTACACATGAAAGAGGCAGCACTTTTACTGCACAGAGATAATCTGAGGTGCTGAGGAGTAGAGGTGAATTCAGAGAATCTCTTGCCTCCACTCCCCTTAACACTGTGACTGTAATGGCTGCCTGAATCTGTGGGGTCCTTGGCAATAGATGTACTGCTCTCCTAGGTCTCCTGTGGATCCCAGATTTCCTGCCATTGTAATAAGTCTCACTTTTCCATCTTCATTTTAAAGATGAGCAAAGAGGAACTCATAATTAAGGCTAAAGTAATAACCTGTGACAGTAATCACTGGAGAAAGAATAGAAAAAAAAATTGGTTTACCTTAGTAGCTTTTAATTTCCCCTTCTTGATTAGCTTTTGTATCTTCCTCAGTGCTTTGAGTCTCTTATTATATACCTTAACTGCATCAAATCCCACCTATAGAAAAAGGATCAAAATTATTTAATTTTACCTAAATATAATCCTGAGGAAATCACAAAGACAGGTAAGAAGCATCCAAACCCATCACCTATCACTTACTGTGGATTTGAGGCTGCTTTTCAGTCCATCGATGTTAGCATAAAAAATCGGACTCGAAAACTTGAGAATCTTCACACCTTCTGGTTCTATAACCTATTGCCAAAACCACAAGGTTAAGCAGCAACAATCATATTTTGGCTAATGAGAAACAGTTTAACTGTTTCAACAGCTCAACTTTGTATCTAATTCACAAAAAACCCGAGGTATCTTTGTTGATAATTAAGGTGATTCAGCTTTTAGAAGCTTACAGCCCCAGCATGCAATACGGACCAACAATTTGGATCCAGGTGAAGAATTTAATGCTAAAACTCGTTATCTCTGATCATTCCACTTCCAAATTTAAGTTGCCCATGATACACAAGGCACAACTTTGTCTTATACCGGCTTGTAGACTGAAGGGAAACAACTCAGCGATGACTTACATTTTTGTAGTCCTTGACCTTCTTGTAGATGTCTGTGCCAGGAATGTTTCCAAAGCCACCCCACGAAGGGCTTACAGCAGCAAAAAGAAAAGACAGTGAAGGTAGACATCATACTTAGCTATTCACAGAATTTAAGAGATCACTGTACACAAACTGTCACAGACTCTTGTAGTCTGCTCTTTTCTGCCAAACTAATAGCCTCATTGGAAGAATGTTGTATCTTTGTGTTGTGTTGCTGTGCAAGGGTCTTTTTCCAAATTGTAGTGAACGGACCATTTTAAAGACAAAGTAACATTGGTCTCAGCCTACTTGCTGCACCATTCCTAGGTAAAGCTGAATGAATAAATTGTTCCATTTCCCAAACCAGAAAAATGTTTTAAAAGCAATTAGTTTGGTTTGAAAATTAAAGCAAAAAAATTTTGACTCTGAAAAGAAAATTGATCATTTTTTAAAATTTCAAATCCACTGAAACAATACATTTACAGGTTTTTTCAGATTACTTAAAACTTTTTGTCCAACCCTTTTAATTTTGATTTCAGTCAATAAGAAAACAAAATATTTTGCAGTCTCCAGGTATATTTTTAACAGTTGGAGCAAATTGTTTTGAGGTTTGAAAAGCCTCAACTCCCTTTTATATTTTGATTTCACAAATCTGAATGGAATTTGGGAATGCTTTTTGAGAATCTTCAAATTCCATTTTTTACAGTCTGCTATTCTGTAACAACTTTTGCAGGGCTCTGTCTGCAGGCATTTGTTGAGAGTGCAAATGTCCTTTGGCATTGCTAGTGACCATACTCTCTGGACTTCAGGCTGAAGGAGAGGAGTTATGTTGTATTTTCACAGAAAAGATAATGAGAAGTAACAAGATGGCCAAAGAAGATTCTGCAAAGCCACATTTTCTCACCATTACACTACCATAAGTTCTTTCAGTGGCAACAAATGAGCCACAAGCACAACTTTTTGCCATATTCTCATGCTTTCTCTTCTTTCACAGGCATACGCTCAGTCTTGTTTAAGCAATAAGTGAAAAGGTTGTTGGTGTGTGCAACATTCTGGATTAGTATTACACACTAAGAGTTACTATAACGATCAATTAATTACAGAAGCCACTCACACATCTTTTTGTATTTGATCTGGAATGTTCCTATCCCATTCCAGAACTCAGGTACGTTGGTGCATAAATAACATAGGGTCAAGTACCACCAGAGTACCCCACGTGATACAGAGTAAATACTGATAAAATAACCCACCTTCTCTTTTATCCATATAATTAGATGGTAGCACATAAACAGTGTTTTGTTCTAAAGAGTGGATTTTTTCCATTTTAGAATTTATGTAAACCCAGGCAGATTTTCTGCCACAAATAATTTTGCTTTTCAGCATATTGTCTCCCTTTTTCACAGTGTAACACTGACAATTCTTTCTGATCCTGTGTTACTTACAACTGAACTCTCAGCACAACTGTCAGCAATCCAAACAAAAGGCCAGCAAGTAATCCCAAATCAAGTCCCAGAATGATGGATGCTACACATGTGAAAACCCAGATCATCTGGAGAGGAAATAACAAATGTAAAGTCTCTTAATTGTAACATATGACTCCTGGTCACGCTAAAGAATCACTAGACCAGACAACATGAGCAGAAGAATAATTGAATTTTGGAGATGATCACAGCACAACTGGCAACTCTATAACTTCTGTACAAGTGTTGTTTTTAGTGTCGCTTTTAGCTTTTTAGGAATTAAGTCTTTTTAACATAACAACATTTTTCAAGGATCCAATTACTTTGGTGAAATTAAAGGAGATGCAGTTAACCATTGCATTTTCTTCTTTCTGATGGTGGCAGTCTTTGTTCATGTTTCTTTACAAATTGGGAAGGATTTGTTTTCCCAAGATGTAAAATAATGTAAGATGCTCCATCTGCAGACATATGAGGAGCAGTTGAGGGAGATGGAATTGTTTAGCCTGGAGAAGAGGAAGCTCAGGGGAGACCTCATCGCACTCTACAACTTCCTGAAGGGAGGTTGAGAAGAGAAGGAGGTCAGCCTCTTCTCCCAGATAGAAAATAGAACTAATGACAGGACTGGAGGGAATGGCCACGAGTTGCACCAGGGGAGATTTAGATCAGATGTCGGGAAAACCTTTTTCTCCCAAAGAGTGGTCAGGCACTGGGATGGCCTGCCCAGGGAGGTGGTGGAGTCACCGTCCCTGGTGGTGTTCAAGAACCGTCTGGATGAGGTGCTACGAGACATGATTTAGTAGCTGAGTGGGTAGTATTGGTGACAGGAGGACAGCTGGACTGATGATCTTGTAGGTCCTTTCCAACCTTGTGTTTCTATGATTCTGTGAGTCCACAAAGAGTGAAAGGAGCTCCTTAATGATATCCAAGATTCAGAACTGTTCCAAAGCGAGGTACTTCATATGAACAGGTTGATGGCACTCTCTAAAGTCTCCACTGATTATTGAGGCAGAACAGGTGAAGTGAGCTCCTCAGTTCCTCTCTACGTCACTGCCCAGGCAAAACACCCAGTGGACCCAGTCATACAAAAAGCTAAGTGCCCACACTTCTCACTGAAGTCAGCAGGAACTTTTACATAGAAAGAGGACTAGTAAATGGTTGACTAAAAAATATCTGATCTACCCAGATACTGCCCAGTGACACATGCTGTAAAATCCATGCAGAGTAAGGACTGCACAGAGAAAATACTTTCTGTGCAATTGTTTCCTGCCCTATTCCATAGAAAACAAGAGCTGGAGATGTGAGTGAGTACCCTGCGATATGGTCACGTGGCTCGTAAGAAAAGCCTGTTTATCTATCACTTAGTATGCTAAATGTATCCATATTCTACCTTGGATTAGTCTTGCTACAACAAGAAAATATATTTTCTGAGGACTACCTGAGATTAGCCAGGCAAAAGGGATACTCATGTGGTAACAAGATAAATATATGTACATGAATTATTAAATGGGTCAGCTTTTCTGACTCATTTAAACTATGCAAAAGACAAAAGCAGAACGGTAAAGGTGACAACAGACCATCTTTATTCTGATTGTCAAGCCATCTCAACACAAGATTGCTGTGAAGGAGTCATCTCTGCATAGGAATAGCCTGACTGGCACCCGTATAGGGAATACTATGTAAAACTCTAAAATGGGCAATTTCAAACTGACCTCATGGCATTTGCATTTTGAGGATGCACATAAAAGTCTTCTGATGCAAACTCTACAAAATTCTGTTTAAGTGGTAGTTAAGAGAAACATGGATGGCATTAAAAGGCAAAAATAAAACCAGACAAAAACATTCAGGAGAAAAGGGAAAATTTGGTTACTTACAGCATCCACTTTATTCTGTCTCCACAGACGGGGAACATCAAACACTTGCATGAACATGCCTTTCAAGTTAGCTATGACTACAGCTGCCAACACAGACTGTGAAGAAAAATGATGAGAAAGTGCTATTCAGAAGCAAAGATGTATATTTAGGTAATGCTCGACATTATACACCGTAAACCAGAGCCTCGTCTGGTATCAGTCACCATAGTTTAAACAGGGCTATTAATCCTGCCCATCAAAGATGAACAGTTGGATCTGATTGGTGCTGGTGGCTGTGCTGCAGAGAACAAGTACAGTACCTTTTGTAAGGGCTCCAGCAATTTCCCCAGGGCAACAATGGAAATCAAAACAATCCCAGCAGAGATTATACCAGCAACCTGTGAAGAACAGAGTGTTTATAGGAAATGAACTTATTAAGACTCTATCTTATGTTTCTAGGATTACAAAGAAAAATGTACAAGTAGTTGCACAATAGATTTCTTTAGGAACAAGGAGACCTGCCAAAATGCCATTGTGTTTAGGTGTATGCAAGCAATCATTATACACTTCAGCTCACACAGAGGGAATTCAATTAGGCAGGCAGTGTAAACAACTGCATGCAAGGTGGTAGCTCTTGGAGGGGTTATTTGCATAGACAGATGAAAGGAGCAGTCTGTGTGTCAGCCAGAAAAGGGGCTGCCAGATAACCTATAGTTCTCCACCCCTAAAAAAGGCAAAGGTGTAGTACTGTAAAACAGAGTAGTGCACTCAACATGAGAAAGATGTGTTCAGACCAGGACATGGGAACTTAAATATCTCATAAGCAGCTGCAAGAGGATTTCTTCCCTCACCCTCAATTCCTACTGTGGCAAACTCAGGCCCTTAATTGGGAATGAAATTCTGGGGAAATAGGCTTGAAGGATTTCTAACCCCTAATGTAAATCGTGTTATGTAAAACTTGATTGCCCTCTTCTGGCAGAGCTACAAAAATGACTCACTACCAGAGCACAAGCTGCCAGCTAAGATACCTGCGGCTTTCCATGTGCCAGCAAGACAATCGTTCTAGGACCATTTCCATCCCATTGTGAAAGCTGTGCCCTATACAAGATTAAATTACCCATTCCCTGTACTAGTTAGCAGAGGTCATTACCTGAGTCTTTCCACCAGTACTTTCTTGGACTGCGGTACGTGAAAGAGCAGTAGTTGCAACAAAACAAGAAAAGGCACCCGAGAAAATGTTGCTGATGCCAAATGCAATAAACTCCTGAAAGATAATTGGATGATGCTGTAAATAGATATACCTGAAGACAATTTTGCAATGTAGAATTCTTCTGCAATAGTTTATAAAGTAGGCAGCACAATGATATTTAGAAGAGTATGGATTATTAATTGTTATTGTTCAATGTTTACAGAAATTCCTCTTGTGCTAACGTAACTACCTGTGCTTGGAAATCAATACCATCAAGTTGTTAAACTCTCCCTAATGGGGACATATTTGTCATACTGTAAAGACATTTAAAGCTTAATTCCATCAATGTCATCAAACCTAAATTTAACATTTCTGACAACTACACTGGTATAACTGGATCAACAAAAGAGTCTAGAATAAATTTAACTCCCAAGTATCAGCTAAACAAATAATTTTAATCAGCACAACAGTCTGAGTTTAGACAAGCCTTTAATTAATGCAAAGTATTGTATTATTAGTAGAACTAATCAGGAACTTTGCAATAAAACACAGTTTCACTGAAAACTTCTAGTTTGTTGAGCCAGAAGTTTTTCACTCTGAACATCCCAATGAACTCACGCTGAGTCCCAGGCAGCATTCTCATAGATTTGCCCCAGGGTCACAGATGCTGGCACCTACTGATGCTGGTTGTTCTGCTCAAGTGACAAGGACCCTGGGAGCTTTATGCCCTGGGATCTGGGCCATTCCTCTGCTGGGAAACGAGGCATTTGGGAGCTGCCTGCAACCCCATATAATTGACAGAAACATTGTTTTCACCAAACCAACACAGTCACAAGAGCTTTTCACTCACTGCAATTTTTTAAGAATATAATTTAAGATTTGATTTTTGTTCTCTCCCTTCTTTTCTCCAAAATGAAATTTCCTGTAAGCTTTTCATTAGGGTCCACTACAAGAGCGGGATTTTGAAGTCATGTTCCTTAACTGAACAGACACACATGATTTGTGCCTATTCCTGCGTAACAGCTGTGCTCTGCAAGAAAATGTTGGAGGTATAGCTCTTACTGTCCTCAGGTCTTAATAATCTGTAAATCTATGAAGACAAAATAAACCCTGGCAGATAACTGTATTGACCCATCCTTCACAATTATTTTACTGCCTGCTCTTATGATGTTATTTTAACTTCTCCAGTTCAAGTAAACTATTTGCCCATCATTCACAGCTACACTTAACTTTTGCTACAATGTAAAATTCATAGTACAGTATTCAAAGGAAGGCACTTTGCATTTATGGACAGTAATTCTACTACTACAATGTTAAATTAGTATCTGGCAGAACACATTCAACAAATGAATAGCATAAACAGGACTTCCAGGAACATTTATTATTAAACTGAAAGTCAATGCAATTCAGGCAACTTTAAATCAAAGTGTTACCAGGTAGGAAATTTGTGTATTGCAAAGTGACCAGCAGGTTTGGCAGTAATATTTTTTACATACTGCAAATCAGTGTTTGCAAAACCAAACTTTATGTAATCCAGTAGCACTGACATAAAGGACTCATTAAACCACGTACTCAGCTTACCTATTTATTGTAAGTGCATTTTCTCGTATGTTCAAAGGGTAAAATTCAAAATTAGCAAAATTAGCATAGATGCAGGACAAGGAAACTTTGTGACATTCTTCTCCCACGCCCATGGGCAAGCCACATAACCCCTGGTGAAAACACTGAACAACTGCAGGGACCCTCTAGGAGCTCGTCAATGCAGAGGTCACGTAACATTCTAGCTGTGTGCCTTCAGAACCCAATGGCTGAAACGAATCAGCCATTTGGTGCAGACAGTTACGCAAGTATGTTCATATACTGGGTAGGTGTTTACTTTTGTGAAGCTGTGGGACTCGGCTATACAGTTACAAGTATTGATGCCACTGGTGTCATGCTGAGAAATACAGTAATTTCTTCTCCAGGAATAAAATCATGCCTTAACTGAAAGGTTCAACTGATACAAATCCTGTATGTAGACTAAGCCCAAATAAAGCTGTCTGGAGCAGCTTCTTAGCTTGACATTGTCTCCCCACTCCCAGAAAAAACTGGAAAATATGCCCTACAAGTAGGAATGGAAACAGGTTGATAAAGTTGGCCACGTCAGCTCAACACCAGAAAATTCCCCTGTTCAGTCATTAGCTTTAATTACCTTTTCAGAGCTACTGCGGTCACTAAAGCAATACAGAAAGAATTGATTAGTATGAAAATCCCACATTGTAGACAGAGCACAGCGGGCTCCTGTCTATGTGGTAAACTTGTCAGGCAATATATGGCCATTTCAGCTGGGTTTTTTCAATAGTTGAATTTCTCCTGTCAGATTTCAACGTTAGTCTGAAAAATATGTGTGAATGATGTTTCTTCCATTTGGCTACATAAGTCAACATGAAACAGAACTTAAATTCACTATGTTTATAACCTGTTTTGGTTATACATACCTGGTTTCCATCAATAGCATAGTCATACTTGGTTGCATATACCTTCCCCACAGATACAGCAATAGCATAAGCCACAATAGCAATGGAGAAGGCGGCTGCCATCATCTGGGAAAACAGGCTGACAGATGGAGGTTCGGGAGGCAAAAATCTAGCATTTAGAAAATATATTAGTGTTATCAACTTTGATCAAATTCTGTTCTTGCTAGAATTGTCAAGGAGTTTGAGGCGGAGGCATACAGGTTCCTTATAATATGAAGCGTAATGTTTCAAGTTAATAAAAAGGTGGAAACAGCCCATTGACATACAGAACACGCTTATCTAGCTCACCATAGCCCAAATCCTGATGCTATTAGTCAGCAACAAAGCTCCCTTTGTTCTCAGCACGACTGAGATTTGGCCTTATGATAGCAAAGTGAAAAAGTACATTTTTTGAAGCACTGAATAAAGGATGTATTGAATAGTAGCATGAATTACATAAATATGTTAATGACACTTCATACTATTGTTAACATACTTCTTCAGAAGATCTCAAAAATTACTTTATCCCCTACTGTGTTTCCACAAATTTTAATTAATCAAGCTCTGAATACCAAATGGAATGTGAAAGTTACTACTGTGAAGTGCTGTGAATCTTTCAAGTGAAAGTCTCTGTCAGTGTAACCCTGAACATCCTTGCTCTTAGGACTATGGAAGTGACAAGATCGACTGCGATAACAGTTGTGGCCTGAATACAAACCACAGTGGGGTAACTCCAGTCTTCGGAAAAATAAAATATAACCAGAATTTCGTTACTAAAAATAAATTTTTTTTTTTTTAAATTTCCCATACTCATATATTCGCTTCATGTGCATGAAGCAATTAATTCTCAGATGAACTTCATTAATTGGGTAGACATTCCTAAGCCCGTTTTACAGATAAAGAAAAGCTAGGCAAAATATTTAGGTGGCATAGCTGACAGAGCTGGAAGTAAACCTGAGGAAATCTCCAGCTCTGAGTTCTAAAGTCAGACTACAGCTCTCACTATCTCTTTTTTGCCTTTTCTCTTACCACTGTCGTTTTTAGCCAATTAAAATAATACCTTATTCCCAGAAAACAAAGGCACTCACCCTCTTGGAATGCTCTTAACAATGCCTGCATTGTATTTTTTTTCCAAGTCGGCAGCATATGAAATACCAGTGGCTACTATTGTCTGTAATGACATAAAACAACGGGTTTAATACTTAAAAAGGGTTCTTGTTGCCCTGCAGCTGTGCCCCTCTATTTTATCTGTTATCAGCTTTTGCTGTGCTCCTTTGCTTACCACAATGACCTCTATTGGGATAGGTATGGGTATCTTGTGTTTGAACCGATCGTTTATTTCTTTAACTACCATGCAGGCAAAAATGGTGAGGAGTCCAGCAACAAGATCTGCAACGTTGGTGGTACCGATTTTTTCAAATGTTTCAATAAGAGTCTGAAAAATAAAAATGACAACATAAAACATGCCTGTGCTCTCTTGAAGGATGTGAAAATACTCATGAGAAGATCCAGGTGCCTGGGGTTTTGGAAGAGGCCAAGTTACTTCTTTGTTCAAGTCTGGAGAAGCCCAAGGACAATGTGCTGTCAAGTTGTTACAGAATCAGTGAAAGGCTTTAATGGTGAATTTAACTGGAAAAGTATAACTGCAAGGGGGGGGTTCTGCTTCCTGATTTTTAGGAAATTAATACAAAGTAAAAAGAGCTAATCCCCTTGGAGCAAGGACAGGAAGATCTATAGCTGCTTCACTTGGTCTGAATAGCAAAGGGGATCCTCGTTTTTCTATTCAAAAGACAGCTAGCAGACCCGTGGCCAAAATTCCGTCTCACTACATGCCTGGTACATAAATATATATAGTTTGGAGATTACACATTACCTATTTCCACTGGTGACATCCAGAGAATGAGTATGAGCGTGTGGGTCCTGCCAGGCTGTGGAGAATCCTAGGCTTGAGAAAAGCAGTCACTAAACATCACCTTATGGTGCATTAACCCTTCCAGAGGAGATCAGTCCGGCGCTGGAGGATTCTCACAAGTGGGCTGCCATCGGCAGCTCCCTTTCTCTACCCTTGCTATGCCCTTGCTTGCTCCAATTGTTTATTGCAAACAAGTGTACAGAGGAAGCATGAAGGGCTGATTATAAAAAAGCTATAAATACTTCTGTCCTCCCCCTAGGCATTAGGGAAATTCTCACTTGCCCTCTCCCCGTCTCCAAGAAATTTAATTATTGCATGCATAATGGAGCTGCTTTAACAGAACAATCTGGTAGAAAGGGTTAGAAACAGACTTCTTGCATCCTGGTTAGCTCCCCAAATACCGAGCTTCAGTTTAAAGGCCAGAGGAGGGTTGCAGCAGCAGTACTGCTACTACCATTCTGCAGACTCTGGTTTTGAAATCAAATGTCTAAGTGTTTAATCAGCTATTTTCTAAGCTAAAGAAGAAGCCTTTCTGAAACACTGAATCAGATGCCCTTCTTCAGGTGACTGAAGACATTTCTTGCCCATTGTACTGCTTACCATGGATCTCATTCTTACTGACCTTCTCTTGCACTGCCCCACTTCACAGGGGAACAGTAACCTCCTAACTTTGGGTTGTGAATTCTGCTACTGCTGGATGCTTAGTGTTGCAGCTTGTTAAACACCACTTCTGAAGCAAGTCCAAAACTTGCTGAACCTGACAAGGCAAGTCACTGGTTCAGCAGATCAGAAATCACAATTTCTTTGCTCTACACACATCTGCAAACACATTGACTTGGCTCACCCATAAGAACATAGAAGGTTTGAGCTTTAACCTAAAAACTCAGCATTCTACTCAAGCTTGCAGGAGCTGGAAGAACCATGTAATCACTTGTCAAAAATTACTTTCTACTAATCTACTACCCTTCAATAAACATAAAAAATAGAGATACAAAAACCTGCTGGATTAATGAGTTCATCACCCTGTCAGGTCTGCTCTAAGATCTATTAGATAGTACTTTGTCTCATCTAATTTCCCTTGCTCTGAGGGAAAGAGTTTTCATTAATTTGTATAACATACTACTATGTCTACTACTAAGTCTAACCGATCTTTTTTCTAAATTTTACCTTGCTGGGTTACTTTTATTCATCCTTTTATTGCTAATATAGATGTCTAATGCATTTTTGCTAGTCCAATTGCCTGAACTGGCATGTAAAATCTGTAAATTTGGGGTTTTTTTCAGTTTGTTTTTTTTTTTGGTCTACAANGCCAAGACACTTTTCCGTTTGATCATTTTCTCTGAGATCAACAGATGGAGTTGTGACAACAATATTTATCCTCAGCCTAGCTAGCCAGTAGGTACCTGGCTGCAGGGTGGGAATGCACATCCTGCTTCTGGTATTAAGAAGGATGGCTACAGAGGGGAATGAAGAACGATGCCCTTTACCAGAATGACCTGCTGGTTGAAGAGTAAAGAGGCTTGGGACCTGTCAGCTCTGGGACATGACCTGACAGTGTTAAGAAATACTTCACAATAAGCCAGAGAGCAAGGGGTGGGACAGAAAGTAGTCTCCAGAAGTGACAACCCAGANTCTAATTCATTTTTGCTAGTCTGATTGCCTGAACTGGCATGTAAAATCTGTAAATTTGGGGGTTTTTTCAGTTTGGTTTTTTTTTTGGTCTACAACAGCCTCTTTCAGAAAGCTGTTATTCTAATGTGAAGTGCTATGGCAGATCTGAAATGCTATGAAACTGAATAGTTAATTCTGTATTATCAGGATAGTTATTAAGTTTAAATAAATAATAGTTTAATTAACAGTTAAACTAANAAGAGGCTTGGGACCTGTCAGCTCTGGGACATGACCTGACAGTGTTAAGAAATACTTCACAATAAGCCAGAGAGCAAGGGGTGGGACAGAAAGTAGTCTCCAGAAGTGACAACCCAGAGAAGTAGAACTGCTTTGCTGGATAATTATGTTTAAACTTTATGTGAAAAAACTGCACCGCCTGAAAAAAACTTTGAGATGGTAATTGGACTTTCTGCCTGGGGAACACCAAAAGCAGCTCATTAGAGCCCCAGTGCTACAAATTAATAGCTGCAGACCTTCCTGAAAGTGAAAATTAGACTAATGTCTTATACTTACCACCACATATATGAACCATTCCTGTATGAAACAGAAGCAGAAGATAAACATTTATATAAAATTTCTGGCACAAAACCAAAACAGATTAGAAGGGCATACTTACATATATTATGGAAAGGACACCATTATAGTTTTTAGTTGAAACATTTAGGACTATTTTCAATTGTGACACAAGCACTTGAAAAGCAGCTGCAGTTGTGAATCCCCCAACCAGTGGATCTGCAAGGTACCTCACAATGAAACCAATCTGAAGGACTCCAAATATTACCTGGCAAAAACATGAAGAATAACAGCTTGCTAAACAACAAAAAGGTGCACTTTTATTTGGTGACTTCTTATGTTTTGCTGATACATAGCCTTAGGACTGTCTTCCCTTGCTGCAGCTTAGTGCAGCTTAGTATCATGCCATCCAAGGAAGTAAAGCACACCTGAAAAAACGTGTGAAGAGATGCTCCAGAATATGCACCACTAGCACTTAGTTTCATGCAGGTCTCTTGGTCTGCAATCACGGGGCTATTCTTCTGTTGTCTGCACTTGCCATGATGCTGCCACAGACTCTGCCCAGCATAAGCATAACCCCCCAAAAGCTGTTCAGAATTTGAGATTTCTGTCCTTCATCTTTTTTTT
>VZTM01039299.1:0-35707 GCA_013400555.1 Jacana jacana
TAAGGAAAGGCTGAAGAGCTTAAATTAATACAAAAAGGCTCCATTGGTGCAGATGGAGCCACAGTGGTTTATATCAACTGAGAAGCTATCACAAAAATGAGATGTGGCTAATGGTTGTGAAGTGCACTTCTTTTTGTAAATTGTGGAAGACAAAAATGTGATATTTTTAGAAGCAATATTGTAAGAGGCAACTTATGCGTACATGATATTAATGGAATAAGACATTAAGCTCTGAATGATTGCTTTTCTGTGTTTGCACAACAATGCATTATTTTGTATTTAACTGATATCTCAGATGGGTATCTGTTCTTTCACTTCCTGTATTTATGTAAGATATTTAATTCTTTTTCTCTTTTACACTTTTTGTTTGTTTGCCTTGATATTTTTAGGATCTGGGAACAGGGTTTGTTTGTTTGTTTTTTTTGTCAGGATGAGTCATGCCCACCCTCTTTCTCTCATCCATACAAGCACACAAGCAGAACTGAATTGTCCCTTAAGTCTTCAGAGCAGGAAGACATTCTATTGGTAACATGTAATTAATGTCGCCTAATAGAGCTCGTATCATAGGTGTACAGTGAACGAGAGCGACTTTTGACTCCTTTACAGGTGGGTTTGGCTTTGTTTTGTTGGTTTGTGTTTTTTTCTTCTCAATCCCAATGAGGATAATATTTACTAGTTTCACACTTCTTTTATGACCTGTGGGCTAATGCAAAAGCTGTTGGGTTCCTTACTNGATGTTAATATTCAGTGCATGACCATACATTGCTTTATAGACAGTGTGTTACACATCTCCATTGAGAACTTTATCTTTCATGATTTTTTTTTAATAATACTGGAGGTTTTAGCACTAATGTGCTTTGTATGCATGGAATATTTCATTCATTTGCATCTCTCTGTATTTCCCCTGAACCAAAATGTATGTATGATTGGTACCAGCTATCGTAACAGTAGTACCTCTTACGCTTAGGACAGTCCTACTTGTGCTACCTTGACTCATGCACATGCATGTGATACATACATGTAACAGCCAGGAAAACAGCAATTCCTAAAGAAATTATATTGGAAACCCATCTTGTTTTATAAATATATGCAGCTCTCTTAATCAGCATTTTTACCTTTCTTTTATAGATATATTTATGGATAAAATCTCATGTAAAAACTGTAGGTATTGACTAGAAATAGAAAGCAGGTTTCTTTGGATATTTAAATCAGCACAACCACGGTAAGCACAACTTACTATGGTTTTCTTTCATTTCAGTCCTGGTCACAATATGTAAGATAACCGTTTTGTTCCACTTTCAACTCCCACACGTCACTCAATTTTTCTTTTTAAATTGGATTAGAATCTCTTGAGTGGAAGCAATTATCCTCATTCCTTAAATTCTCTGTCAAAGAAAGGTCTCTGAAACAGAGGGAAAGGAATCATCTTCAGGTTTATCGGTCCTTTGCTGTGAAATCTGCCAGTGGCTTCACAGAGAGGATATGAAAATAGGAGGACATAAAGAGGGAAACAAAAAACATGACAGAAAAAATACATACATTTCTGTATTTTACGTTTTTACCTTAATGGTGAGTTAAGGCCAAAATGAGGCGGAAACTATAATTGTTTTAAATTTGGGTAATTTGCAATCTAAAAGATTGCAAATCTTTCAGTTATTCTTTCAGTTCTTTCAGTTATCTGCACTGCTCTTTGTGAGGCAGACTCACAAGGACATTATCCTCAGGTAGTATAAATCACAACAGCCCCACATTGGATGTATGAAGCCTGTAAACAATTATATTTTTGAACCTTCAGAGTCACATGTATATACTGAAATCAGAGGCATACATGGAAATGTAGGTTCCAGCCTTCTTATCTCCAGATTTGCCCACTGATTCTAAATGAACTTGAGACTAAGCTTGCATGAATTGCATACGGAAAGATCGAGAGAGAGAGAGATGTAGAAGGGAAAGTAAATGTGTAATGCATATGCATCACTTCAATGCACAGAAGTGATCTGATGAATACTCTATAAGCCCAATTTATAAGTGTGCTCTGACTCCCTCCGATTGCATTGTTTAAATTCAAAGTTTGTACATCCTTTATGGTGTACTCAGATTGTATCAACACTTCAGAGCAATTTGTCTCGTTCCCAGCAATGGAATGCTCTTCTTGCGCACATTTTGCAGAGTAAAATGACCCCTGATTCTAAGATACACAAAGAGGATACTGCTGCGAATTTCCAAAGTGTTTTGGCTTGTTTCCATCAATTCTTCACAGAGCTTAAAAACTGAATAAATAAAAGATTTTTTTCTCAGTTTAACTACAATGTTCCTGTTAATTGCTTGATGAAAAAGTTGCAGATCTCATGCACAGCTGATGTAGCTCAGTTACAGAGACTTCATCAATGGATGTATTCTAATTTAGACTTCTGCTGCCTTCCTGAATCGCTGCTCCTGCAATGTAAAGAGAAAGATGAGGATGCATTGCTTTCTCTAAGAAGTGACAGGGAGAACACTGGGCTTGATGGAACAGTGATAATTCCAGGAGCGTAACTTAAAAATATCTCCCTTAGGAAGCCCATCTTGTAACGTCAGGAAGACGTATCTCCTAATCTACAGATTACCCCAATAAAAAAGCATAAGAAGTGGCTGGAAACATACAGGTACAAAACATTTAGCAGGCATGAGATTCTTAAGTGGATCAGTTGCATTCATTTTCATGTCAAAAAGAATTAACTGTATATTGAGAAGGATTCTTGTCTTCTCAAGCAATGGTTAGCTGATTCCTAACTACTGTCTTCACAAGTGCATAAAATGTACACAGTTAAGGACAGAAACTATTGTGGGCTAGTCTATGGAGTTGCACATGTGTCCAATGACTTTAGCTCCTGACGTAGTGCAGGGAAGAATTATCATGAAAATGAAGAAACTATCGTTAAAGGTAAGTAGTATGTATATCAAAAAAAGTATGTATACAAAAGCATGTAACCTGATTTGTCTCACTAACAAGACATTCTACCAGCAGGAACTATTGAAAAAAGTGATCTCTTTTATGCATTGAAGAATATATTTTCCCAGATCTTTTCCAAATCAAGTATATTCCTATAATTTATTTTAGATTTACATTTTTTAGCTTCTCTAAGCTTGGGCATATTGAAAAACTAATTTCATTTAGCTTGCCAGGTGAATTACTTTTAAAAGATTTCATGCCATAGTTAAGTTTTGCTGTAAATTCTGAATTTTTTATCTTCAGAAAACCTCAAACTCTGGGTTATCTTTTTTACATTATTAAACAAGTTTCAGAGCAGGATTTTTTTTTCCTCTTACAAAGTCTAAGACTTCAAACAAATTTGGCCATATAGTCTCTTTTCTAAGGAAATATTGAAGAAATAAATGCTTAGAGGGCAGGATACTATAAACTCAAGCTCACACAATTACAATAACATATAGTTGATTGTAAATCTGCATTGTTTCTTTCATAAAGTTTCTCTATAAATGTCCAGACAAAAAATAATCAGAATTTAGGATGCTAACTTTGGGAGTAAAACTGGGAAAATTTTTCAGCACTCATTTTCATAGATTATAAGGCAAAGTAAAATTATTATGTTCTTCAGAACTGACTTACTCCTTGACAGACAATGAACTATTTCCCTGAATTAGGTCTTGAATAAATTAAGTATAAATTAAAATAAATAAATAAAAATCTAAACCCGAATTCAAAAAAGTTCCTAGTTTTGATTTCAACAGCATGAATTCAATACATCAATTGACAGGTTGCCCTAGCAACAACATCCCGTTCCAAACATGCCGACTTTCTAATCTTAATTTATCTAGTTTCAAATTTAAGACTTCTAGCTGACAAATCCCCTGCTAAACTGAAGAGCTTCTCAAAGATTTCTTTCTCATAATGGTGGCACCAGTACTGAACCCAGGGGGGATACTCTGCTCCTGCTTGACATTTCTCCAGGCACATACACAAGTCTGGCTTCAGCCTTTCTGCCTACGGTGGCTCCATTTCTCATGTAAGACAGGGGTGACAAGGGAGCCCTTTGAGCATGAGTGCTCTTCTGGACAGGAAGAACCAGCATGGCTAGTGCCTTCCAGCCTGGGAGCCAAGGATGCCTCTGCTGGAAAATGGGGTGCAAGAAGGGGTAGATGGTGTATTCCCAGTACTGGCTTGAAAGTTGATGTGTTGCTGGGACCCAGACTGCAGATATTGTTCAACTGTGTGATAAAAACTCTTCTGGGAAGACTGGCTGGCTGAGCGCAGCTGCTGGAGGGATACACATTGCAGGTATGCATACATATTCTCAGTAACCAGCCTCCACCCAGCTCAAGCAGAGACCAGTACAGGGTGAGTCCTTTGGTGCTGCCTGTGTTTCACTGAGTGCTCTGTGTGGTTTGTCTGCGTTACTTTGTGGCTGGCAATTTACTGAACTATACTACACCGAACAACCTATATGCTGCATATATGTGCTCTGTGAGAATGTGACTGCTGGGAACATGAGCTCAGCCTCACTGCTGGTTGGTCCTGGGCACATGGAGTTGCAGCTGCCCCTGCTCCCCTGCAAGATTTGGCAACTCCTAACCAGTATGTCTGCTGCTGCACTGGAGACTAATTTCCCGCAGACGTATCCAGTGTGATCCTGTGTGTTTTCAGAGGAGCAGCTTACCAGGACAGAGTTCTATATCCTGTGGGAATAGGCTGCATTCATAAATTCCTTGCTGAGATGTACAGTTAGTAACCCGTGAAGATTTTTCTTGACCAGTATCCAGGCATTCTTTTGCCTCCACCTGTTTGTTCCCTCCTTCTGTAATATGGACATCATTTGAAGACTGCGTCAGTAATTATTTCCCCCAAGACATTCGTAACCCTGTTAAATAGCTCAGAGACAAAACCTGATCCCTGTGAATCAACCTCCACAGCCAGTTAACAAGTCCTGCTTATAATTACACCGAGTTATTAATTAGACAACTTTTAACAGACTTTATGTATGGTATGTAGATTTTTTTATTGTTTCGCGTTATTTATCAAGATACTGTGCCACATCAGGTCAGAATAGAAATCCAGGAATATTAGAGCACCATTACCTTTACAAGTCAAATTTGTATACGTCAAAAAAGCCCTCCAGTTACTTTGACAAGATCTGTTTTCCAGAAACCTGTGTTGATTTGCATTAATTAAATTACTCTCTTTTAATTCTTTATAAACTGAGTCCCACTTTAGATGTTTCTTTCTTTTTTTTTTTTTTATTCAGACTGATTTTATGATGACAAGCTTATAAATAAATAGGTTATTCTATTTATTCCTTTTGAAATATTGGCACAACACTAATTTTTCTTCCAGATGACTCCTGAATGTCCTCTATGTTTCAATACTTTTGAAAATCAACCTTGACAGTGTAAAGAACTCCTCTGACACTTCTGTTATAATTCTTTGATGCAAATTACATAGGCACGCTGATGGTACATCCAAGTGAGAGGGAGAAAGAGCTTAACATCCTTCAGAGTAACTTTTGTAATGGAAATTTTTTTATCATCAACTATAATGGGATTGGATGTTTCTCAAAAGAGAACAGAAATACTAGAGGAAACGTTTTAGTTTGTCCAATGGTAATCATTGTGGATTCATTATATTTTATTTTATTCCATGTTCAAACACAAAGAGGCCATGGCCCAAACAGAAAATTAGCCACTATTTTCTTTGCTGATTTGCTACCCTGGAAGCTTTGGGTCCGTGACTTAGGAAAGTACATTGAAACATCTTTGCCATGATGGAAATGAACAGGAGCATTCCCAGAAGACCTCCTGAAGCTCCGCGGTCACATTAGCCCACAGCCAACACAGAGCAGGGAAAGGTACAGAAACATTAATTCCACTAAGCAGCTGAAGGATTGCAATTACATTCAGCTCACTTCACTATTTCTTTACTTTTACATTGTGGTTGGTCACATTTGCACTGGAGCAAAACTGAAAAAGAAGCTGAATCAACAATCTAAACAAAATCCACTCAAAGGATATCTTATCCCTTCTCCACCCAGTTTAAACCTGAAGTATGCATTACTCCCATCGACAGCGTGGAAACACAGCTCAGCTGCATTGCTTCCACTTACCCTGGCTTTACGTAGGGAAAGAGATATCTTTCCCCCCCCTCAGTCTTTAATATTTGTTATTATTCTGAGATGCTAACTTCTTATTGTGTTGATCAGAGGAAGTATACATAGTAATCCCAGGTGATTAAGCCCCATATTTGAAGCGATAAAAGAAAGAAGGATAAAGGAAAAAAAGGATAAAAGAGCTGCCTCTTCTCTTTGTAAAGAGAATGGACAGCTAGGGTTTTATGAGTATTCATGATTTAGGAGACATACTTTGTTTGCTTTTACAGGTTTTACTTTATTTTATATTTATTTAATCTTAATCAGAAGTTTGTCTTTGCAGAATTTACAGCTTTATCATTAAAAAATGATATAATTTGGAATATGGGTAAAATACAGCATTTGGGTAAATCTGACATTTTCCTTTCAAAGGTCATTAAGTTGTGCAATTAGAGTTACAATATTCCTGACAGCAATGGTCTTTTAAAACACTAATTACAAACTGTTTACTTAAAATATTACCTAATAATACTAAAGACAATTTCCTGTTAAAAATCCTAATATTTTCTCACTATTTCAAATCTCTGTTCACATTCTGGCTTACAAGCTTTTAACTTTCATGACACAGAAATATGTTTTTTTGGCTGTGTTTTGTGATTAATTGCATCTGCAAAGCTCATGTCTGCTGACTGTTTACATCTGTAATCAGCTGTGCAATCAGACAACTAAAGGATTTGAGTAACTCAACTAGTTTACGTGCACTTCCAAAAAAACCTGCGAGTACAAGAGGGTAAAAGCATCCTGCTATCATTCCTGAATATAATCAAGGAGTTCACGGTTATGCTTTGGACTTTAGAGAGGGGTATAACTCCCAAATGGTGACAATTCTTACTTCAAGCATTTTGGATACACAGACAGTTCTGCTTTTCTGGAGCAAGGAGATCTGTTCCCTGAAGGTGGCTAGTGATTCCTAAGGGCATTCAGCAAGGTCGGAATTGCCATCTGGTTGCTCCGCAGTGATCAGTTGATCACTGATTGTATACACATTTTCCTCACAGTTGTTGATACCTTTTTCTTGTCTTTCCCTTTGGAGACCATGACTAATGGCAGATACTTCATCATGTAGAAGCACTTCTAGCAGACAATAGTCTAGATATTCACCCTGACTGCACATAGCAAACACGGCCCACACAGTGGGTTGGCTTTATATTTCCAGAAGTCCCAGTGTATTAGTTTTAGTCTTCAACATCAAAAGGATTTATGTTCAGATCTCTAGGGATAACTGTGCCAGCACGCTGGGCTGTAAAATGAGAAATCTGAGGGTGAGATTCTCTGTAAAACAAAGATCTGGTAGTGTTTCCCCAAAAGACCCTTTGATGAGGTGACAAATTTTACCTTTTGACAAATAATCTCAAGGTGTTTTTGATTTAATTAGTATAAGGCACTTTCTTTAGACATTTTACTTACAAAGAGATGAATAAAACCGATAAGAACAACTTTTTACTTTTTATACAGTAAAAAGTAAAAAAAAACACCACAAATATTAAAAAAAAAAAAAGAAAAAAAAAGAATTATTTGACAAGAACAGTTGAAAGGTTTTTTTATCAAGTTATCAAGGCAGACAGGATATTTATCCAGATGAACATCCATACATTTGAAGAGAACATTTGTTGTAACACTTTTGACGTAACCTAGGAGAACCAAAAATGATACCTCAGCTGTAGAACCCAGAAGGGAAGATGGCACTTAATCACTAGTATTAGTCACATATATGTTGACGACTTCTTACCTTCAAAGATTAATTCATATGAGCCATAGTGTTCAATCATGTCAAAAGTATTGATCTACTGGTAGGATTTTAAAATGTATTTTAATCCTTGCATTGAACTTTTAGCACATGCTAAACGCAAATGTTTATATGTGTCACAGGGAGGGGAAGAAGGATGTAACGGGAGAGAGGGAGATGGGCTAAAAGGAAATTGACTGCATATTCTTGTGTAATGTACATCCCATTTAACAGAGGATTTTATGAGTTGTAATTATGTGTACCTCTCATGAGAGATATTCTTCTTTCATTCTAGCCATCACAGTCAAGCAAGAAATCTGTATTGGACCCTTTTAGTCTTCAGTCCCATCACTGAGCCAGGTAGGAAGATCTTATCGTGATTTGTCATAGATCATAGTCACAGAGTCATAGAATTGTCTAGGTTAGGAGAGACCTCTAAGATCACCTAGTCCAACCCTCAACCTAACTCTGATAGAAAACCAAAAACCCATAACTGAATCACATCACTAAAGCACTATGTCAACCCGTTCTTTAAATACCTACAGGGATGGTGACTCAACCACTTCCCTGGGCAGCCCATTCCAATGCTTAATAATTCTTTCAGTGTAAAGATTTTTCCTGATATCCAACCTGAACCTCTGGTGCAACTTGAAGCCATTTCCTCTTGTCCTATCACCTGTGACTTGGGAGAAGAGACAGACCCCCACCTCTCTACAACCTCCATTCAGGTAGTTGTAGAGAGCGAGAGGGTCTCCCCTCAGTCTTCTCTTCTCCAGGGTGAACAACCCCAGCTCCCTCAGTCTTTCCTCATAAGGCTTACTCTCCAGACCCCTCACCAACTTTGTCGCCCTTCTCTGGACCCGCTCCAGCTCCTCAATGTCTTTTTTGTGGTAAGGGGTCCCAAACTGGAGACTTGAGATGGGACCTCACCAGTGCTGAGTAGAGGGGGATGATCATCTCCCAAGTCCAACTCACCCCGATGTTCGTGATACAGGCCAGGATGCTTTTGGCCTTCTTGGCCACCTGGGCATACTGCTGGCTCATATTCAACCAGCTGTGGACCAACACCTCCAGGTCCTTTTCTGCCAGGCAGCTCTCCAGCCACTCTGCCCCAAGCCTGTAGTGCTGCTGTGGGGTTGTTGTGGCCCACGTGCAGGACCCAGCACTCAGCCTTATTGAACCTTAGCCCATTGGCCTTGGCCCATCAATCCAGCCTGTTCAGATCTCTCTACAAAGCTTTTCTACCCACAAGCAGGTCAACGGTCCCACCTAGTTTAGTGTCATCTGCAAACTTACTTGAGGGTGCACTCGATCCCCTCATGCAGATCATGGATAAAGATGTTGAAGAGAACCGTTCCCAATACTGAGGGACACCTTTTGTGACTGACCACCAACTGCATTTAACCCCATTCACCACCACTCTCTGGGTCTTGCTCTCTAGCTGGTCTTTAACTCAGCAGAGAATAGCCCCATCCAAACCACGGGCAGCCAGTTTCTCCAGGAGGATACTGTGGGAGATTGTACCAAAGGCCTTACTAAAGTCCAGGTAAATGGCATCCAGTCTTTCCCTCATCCACCAAGCGAGTCACTTTGTCATAGGAGGAGATCAGGTTTTTTTAGATGGACCTGCCATTCATGAACCCATGCTGGCTGGGCCTGATCACCTGGGCATCCTTCATGTGCTGCATAATGGGACTCACGATGATCTGTTCCATTACCTTCCTATGCACAGAGGTCAGACTGATAGACCTGTAGTTGCCTGGATCATCCTTCCGACCCTTCTTGTGGATGAGAGTCACATTTGCTAGACACCAGTCTGCTGGGACCTCACCCATAACTGAGGCTTAGAAACAGCATGTCTGAGAAAATGCATTTTGCTGGCATTTTGTTGAAATGACTACTTTGTTAGGCAGTTACTTAGCTCTTATTAAACAAGCAAAAAAACAAACCAAACAAAAAGCAAACCAAACCAAAGCAAAAAAACCCCAAAACCATAAAAACCAAACCATGAAAAAACAGACAAACAAAAAGCCTCCAAGCCCCAATCAATCAATCAATCAATCAATCAAACAAACAAACAAAAAGACTAAAAAGACTTCTTAATAACAACCAGTGAGGCCTATACTGTGGTAGTGACTTCAGATGTCTTAATGGAAGGGTGTAAGCAAGACATTTTGTACATCATTGAACTAACAATGCAGGGATTTGTATAAAAATCACGGGCAGACTAGAACAAATAACTACGATAGTTCCCGATGGATAGTCCCAGATATGGATAGTCCCAGATACCTTTGTGAGAGAGTATCTCATACTCGGTATGTAATCATTCACAGATACACTCTCTAAAATCTTTAGTGTGGTCATTATATAAATTAAAAGCTGATACAATATATATGCAGATTACTTAGATAGTAGCTAGAATACTGATACTACCATAGAAACACAGAGGAAGATGCAGCTGTAAATCTTAGACCAAAAGTAAGGTAAATATTAATGCGGTTTTCTCCAAAAAGAAGGCTGCTTCATGTTAGGTGGTGTTATTTGCTAAACATCAGACTGGGTAGTCTACACCTGGTTCAGTGTCACTGGAAAGGGGAATCTAAGCCTCCCTGTGGGGTGCTCATACTAGGTGTTCAGTCCTTTAAGCAGTCTCTCTCTTTAAAGTGGAATTATGGTGATAAGGGTTTACTGCCATTTTCAGGGAAGACTGCTAATGTAAGTAAATGTCATTGAGAAATAACCTGTATTTTTAAAGTTCATGGGGTCTCAGCTTGAAAGGGGAGGAGCCAAACAGATCTCACAATCATAAATGTCTTCCAAGTCCAAATTGATGATCGATTTGACTATAAAGGCTTGAGCCAACTAAATGGACAGTGTGCCATTCTGCTCCTCCATTCCTTCCTTCTTCCCTTCCTTCCTTTCTGCCTTCTTTCCTTGAGCTACATCTGGCAGTTCATTTCCCTTCAGCAATATTTCACAGAGATGTAAACTTCACTAAAAATAAAGCACTGTCTGTTGAGTTTATAAGGAGTATTAATTTCATATCAGGTATAGCAACAGTTTTAAGGAGTGCACAGATAACAGCTCTTTTCACCCAGATGTCAAGAATTCCTTTATATAGGAAAATTTTACAAGGCATTCCTAATACAGTTGAGTCTTTACTAGAAAATTAGAGCTGAAAGGACCTATGCCCCATATACAATTTTACAAACCGCCTTGCTTCAACCTTACCCACAAAAAATGAACAATAATTCGATAAGATAGCCATGGAATGTTTAGTACACTCCAGACAAATAAATTCACTTCCAGACACAAATTTCAGCTATGTAGGTGCTCTGTAATATTGATAAAATCATCACTAGCCAGAGTTATATAATACAGGCTAAGAAAATACATGATGAAATTATAGGATTAATGAATTTACTTACAGCAAGACTTGCTTTAAAAAGAGGAAAAAGTCAAGTATATTTTCCTGCCTCATATTGCACTGAAAAACATAAAGTCACTTTCCTAATGTATTTGGTCTGAAGAAAGGGAACGCCATGGGTTTTACAATGTTTCAGATGAAGCCATCAATAAGAACAGTGTTGAGGGCCATAATCGATAAGTTTACAAGGCTGCAGTCATAGGCCACCAGGAAATCCATTTTGACTTAATCAGCTTTCCAATTTTTCAGTTAAAATATAGCACTTTTGGATCATGTCCAAGCAATGAAGATACAGTAATAAAATGATTCAATACAGTTTGCACAGTCTTCAATATTTTTAAATCAAGATGGTATTTTAGCAAAGATTAACACTTGGTTTCCCTCATCCTGTGTATCCCATTATCCCATTCCTCCCCCCCTTTTTTTTTTTTGGTGCTGCAATGAAAACTGTGCTCTCCCTCCTTAAAACTGGCTTATGACATCCATATCTCTGTGGTTATTCTGCAGCAGGTTAAATGTGTGATAAAACTCCTGTTTGCTAAAATTACGTTTTGCTACAGCAAAAAGACATTTCACAAGGTACAGCATTATTGAGCAACTTTCATCATTTTATCATTTTCTGAAAAGGGAAATAGTTCTTTTTTTTTTTTTTTTNCTTACATTCTCTTTCTTGAGCTTGAGAACTCAATCCAGTTCTTGAGGTGCTGAGTGTCTCAGCTCAGTAAAAGCATGAGAAGTTGCAGCTGGAGCAACCACTGACAACAGTGGTTGTACTGGTATGTCACAGAGATGCTTGTTTGCATTGTAACATATACAGAGAATTTTCTGCAGTGGAAGCCTAACTGCATTTCATGTATTTTTGTTTACCTCTAAAGTTCATATGCAATAGAGAAAACTGAGAACAGAGATAAAATTTGTGTATCTGAATTTTTTATGTCAAAACAGTACTTTGGTTAACTGCTAGAAGAACTTCTCTCCTTTTTCTGGTCTCAGGAACCCTCTGGGAGAACCAAAACAGGCTTAGGATGGTTGATCAACTTGTGTCTTCCTCTTGCCCCTGCATGTTTCTACTCTGCCTTTGGAAAAAGTCATTAGGAATAAAGCTATTTTATGGAACAATCATGCTTACATTCTTCCCCAAACAAGCTGCATCTTTGCATGAGGAGCCTGTGGCAAGTGTATTTTTCTATTAGTTGTAGATCTACATGATGCCTTACTAAACACTTCTTATTCTCAGAAAGTAGGAGGATGATCTGGACAATAAAACGCTGGTTTGAAGTACCTAATTCTTTGATTTTATCGCATTTGAGTGTAAATTAATCCAGTTTTATCTGCAATCATATAGTGATTTGAATTGGATACTGTTACTAGTGGACACACCCTAAGTATGTAGATAGTAGTAGTCAATTTAGTTAGTAGTGAGACATTCAGATGATACAGTGGAAACTGCTTTCTCAAATCTACAGGAACTTAATTAAATCTTTGTTCTCCAACATCCAAAGTTCTCCAAACAAGGAAGAGTTGCTGGCTATATAGTGATAGTGCTCTTTGAGACATGAGGAGTAAATGGCACCAGCACGATACACTTTTTAAAAGTAACCATGATATCCTGGGCAAAAGACAGTTAACAGTACATCCCCAATATCCCCTCCTGTGAGCAAACTGCTCTGGTTGCCATAGGGGTGTTGATAACTTCAAGAAATGAAGAATTGCCTCTATCAACATTCAGTTTGAGCTAAAGATGATGGAGAAACCTGGTATGCAGCAATTTTTTCCAGTTGTCTTCAAGCTGATGACATACTCTTCCAGTTTGTAGTTGTAGCTTTGTCAAAACTGAAATGACTTTTAGGTCAAAACTGAAATAATTTCACAATCTTACCAGCATCTGAACTGAGGCATCTAGTGATATATTTTCTACATTTATTTGTGCTCTGAGGCTAGTAAGGCAATTTATACATCTTTGATTGTGGATTTCAACTGCTTCATTTGCTTTGGACCTTGGATTTAAGGAACGTGCTTCAGGAGGTTGACTGCTATCTCTATAAATCTCAGTGCCTCATAACATGATGTCTTTGAATATGTTTTTGACCTGGGCTTTGCCTCTCTTAATGCAAAGATTTTCCCTCCCAGATCAGTGGGTTTACATTTTTGTTAGAGACGAGTGGAAAACTTGACTTTCCTGCTTCCTTTTCCTTTATTTCACTGGAGTTTTTGGTTCTAGATAGTTTATACGATGGGCTGGTTCCTTGTTTCCAGCTCCTTTCTTCTACCATTTTGTTTTTCTCCTTTAAATAATGCTCTTTCTGTTATCTTTTGAATCAAAGAAACATTGGATATTGACAATGATCCTGTTAGTTCTCTTCATGTTCCAGTTTTATACTGCAGATATTCTGGAGAAGGAGTTGTAAAAAAATGGGGGGAGAGCTGAAATGCTTTCTCCCTGCTGAGATTTCTTTTCATCACAAGAGTGAGCCAACTCCTAACATTTTGAATACGATGGCTTAGAGGCAAAGGACTGACGGGTCAAAGAACAGAAGAGACAAGATCCTCTCTCACGCCATCCCCTGCCATCAAAAATCCACTAATTTTGTTGTAACTGAGTTACCTGGTGCAGACACAGCCACCAGCACACAGTGAGCCCTGCTGCCAGGGCAGGATTCTCAGCTCTTGGAAGTCCTGGTTAGGGCTTTAGTTTTCAGTTCTCATCTTCCTTCTGTTCTCCACTTTAATGATGTGAGGAGACCCACAGTTTGTGAAGTGTCAGCCGAAGGGTAGCTTCATGTCAAGTGTGGAATACGGTCGGGTTTCTCTTGGGGCAGAGAAATGTTCCAAGAGAGCTCCTTTCCATCCACTCCATTCTTTCCCTTTATTTCCAAGGATTTGGCAAAAGAAACAGATCTACCCTCTCAATGACAAAACACAGGAAGCTTAGTGAAGTTACAAAGTGGTAAATTAGAAACAAATTAATTAGAAAAATGTTTATTTTGTAATTATGGCTTAATATTATTCTAATATTAAAGTATTAGAAATAAATACATTTTTCCTTTGGCCTATGGAATTATGGATTTAGTGCCTATCTGGTGGTTTTGGTGTCTAAATTTTTTGAGGGTTTTTTTTTGTGTGTGTGTTGTTGGTTTTTTGGTTTTGTTGGGTTTTTTTTGTTTGATTGTTTGGTTTTGTGGTTATTTTTTAAAGTGGATTTCTGTATGGAAAACTAATATCTACAGCTAGTAATAAAGCAAGAATTTTCAAGCTTCCTTCTCCAATTGTGATACAGATGAATCTGACTGCAGCGGAAAACCACTTAATTTCTTCTTATTATGCAGTCTCTTGCAACTTTTTGAGATTTATCTAGTTTAGCTTCTGCTGAAGACATTTTTTTGGAATATATGTAACATGAGCCTGATACTGGGCAGAGGTTTCTATGGTTTAACTACAGCATTCTTTAGAAAGACATCTAATCCAAATGAGGAACAAACATCTCAGCTTTTTTGATCTTTATTTGTAGAAGGCAAATGCCAAGCTTCACAGACTGCATTTTGAAATTAATCCTGTACCAATGCAATGAATTTTCACTTGAATATATTTAATGAAATTCCTGGTTATATATATCTTTGGAACTTGCAAATACAATCAAGTTTAATCCCATTGGAGTTCCAGTAAAATGTAAAACCTAATTCACTTGTGAGGCAGAAAGCAGTT
This sequence comes from Jacana jacana, assembly GCA_013400555.1. NCBI lineage: Eukaryota > Metazoa > Chordata > Aves > Charadriiformes > Jacanidae > Jacana > Jacana jacana. Next base: position 14,993 of record VZTM01039299.1, read on the forward strand.
TAAGTTCCAGTACAACACTTCATATATGCCTAACTGGTCTTTTCTTCTTTTTATTTTTCCCAGTATCTATATTTTCATGGCTGAATTCATGTCCATCTTGCTGCACTAATCCTACTTTCCAACGGTAAAAACTTAGTCCTGAAGTTTTGCCTTTATTTTGTGGAGACTGAAATTCTCAGTATTTGCCTGAAGCATGTGTTCTATGTTAAGCCAAAATAAAACTAAACATATTCTTAAAATTAAGCTGGTGCTTAATTTCTGTGCTTAATAAAAATTAATTAAGCATGCACTTCAGCATTTGTTAGGACTGAAGCCTGCTTAGTGAGTTAGAGGATAGAGTTTTTGGATTAGTTTTTAACAGTCCTCTTCATACAAACACAGATGGAGCATTCAAATGTCCTGATTGCTCACATGTCCTCATGATCTGTAGCCAGGATCTGGTATGGATTTTTTTAGTTCAGTCAGAACAGGACTTCAACTGCAAAGCAGCAGATGGAAGGAAGAGATCCAAGTTTTTAATCCTTTTTTTTTTTTTTCTTTTTGAACAGATGTTATTGAGATGATCGAGCTACAGAGACATAAATCCAACCAAAAAAGTGGGTAAAGAAATAAATACAAATGTATGTTGATAGCTGGTATATGGTTACTCAGGCAGGCTACAGGCACCTACTGCTGACATGAACTCCCACTTTTTTGCATGATGGAGATGAAAGAATTTTTAAGATTACTATATGAAGAATTTAATTTTAGGTACTCTTTTATTTATTAGTCAACACAAAAGCTAACCACAACACTGATACTTCCCTTCATAGCAGTCAAATGGTTCAGCACAGGATTGGCAAGTTGGTCAACAGCAAAGTATAGGGAAAATAATTTTTAGTAAAAGGAGGAGAAGGTTATACTGTATGGCTCAGATTCACAGATTTTAGTTTGGGGCAGTCTTCTTGCTGACAGCTGACAAGTGGAATACTAAATGCATGAAAGAATAATTGCAGGGATAGCATTTACTGTTGAGTTAGAGAAGTGATAGTTTTCTGGCTATCAATTCTAAGCACAAAATAAGGCTATTAAATTAGAATTGCAAGATATGCTGATTTCATCATGGTGGCCATGATGAAGTAATTTTGATTTTGTCAGTGATTTATTAATGAATCTACAACTTTACAAAGAAAATTCAAGACTTTGATGACAGTTCCTTCAAAGTACACTGTAAATGAGACGTCCTTAATTTTTTTCATTTTTTCTTTTGTAAAACTCCTCAGTTAAATTAAATATATGCAAAACTTTGAAAAAGTTACTAATTACAGCTTATTAAAGCTTGTTCTACCTAGTAACTTCCCTGTTGGAATTCAGCAATTATGAACGGAAGGTATCCCAATAGGCACCTGTTTTACACTCGAAAGCTCAGAATTATTGCTCTACAGTAACGCTTTGTGTTATGTATCATAAGTCGAAGGAGGAAAATACAACAAAATTTCTGTTATCTGGAAATACCAGAAATGGAATTCATATTGGATGGGATGAGTTGTTGTTACTGTTCAAAAACCACTGACTGCAATATCCATAGCACTAAAGCAGTAACTTAATCTGCAAAATACCTGCACTGAAACAATATTTACCATTTTTTTTTAAAAAAATGCTTCCAGACTCTTAGATGAAATGCATTTAACTGTAAAGCATTACATTATACATACTAAAAATCTTCTGGTACCATCTAGGCATATTTGACTGACCATATTGAATGAAAAGTTTCTTAATTATTTGAGGTATGAACAGACTATAATAACAGAAAAAAATATATCAAAGTCTACATGGAAGATGTAAAAGTTTGAGCTTTTTTAAATCTGTGAGCAAATACATATAAAATAATTCACCTTGAATATCGAAGGAGAAGAAAACAAAATTAGAAAACATGAGAAGTACATGAGAAACCCTGCAAATAACTGCAAAAACTCAATGATCACAGGATATATAGGGGATTAGGTGGGAAGAAATGGGTAAACATGTTGATAGTGATAACTGTATAAAAATTGTAATAGGATAAAAGCTAATCTAGAACAGATTTCTGGATAAGATCTAAACAGTAAGTCATTCAAGTGGAAATAGAACAAGAAGCTTCTATGATGTGGAGATGTATTGGGTCTGCATGGCAAGGTTTTGGTAGCGGGGGGAGGGCTACAGGGGTGTCTTCTGTGAGAAGTTGCTGCTAGAAGCTTCTCCATATGTCCTACAGACTCAATGTCAGTTGGCTGCAAGACAGGCCAGCTGCTGGCCAAAGCCACGCCCATCAGTGATGGTGGTAGTGCCTTTGTCATAACACGTTTAAGAAGAGGAAAAAACCAAACCTGGACAACAGCAATGGCAGCTGGAGAGCAGAGTGAGAGTATGTGAGAGGAACAATTCTGCTGATGCCAACATCAGTGAAGAAGGAGAGAGAGGAGGTGCCCAGGTGCCAGAACAAAGATTCCCCTGCAGCCTGTGAAGACCATGGTGAGGCAGGCTGTCCCACTGCAGCCCATGGAGGTTAACAGTGGAGCAGATCTCCACTTGCAGCTTGTGGAAGACCCTAAGCTGGAGCAGGTGGATGCACCTGAAAGAGACTGTGACTCTGTGGACAGCCTGTATTGGAGTAGGTTTCTGGCAGGATCTGGGATCTCATAGAGAGAAGCTCACACTGTAGCAGCTTTTCTGATAGGACTTGTGACCCCATGGGGGACCCATGATGGATCAGTCTGTTCCTGAAGGACTGCACTCTGTGGAAATGACCCAAGCTGGAGCAGTTTGTGAAGAACTGCAGTGCATGGGAAGGACCTGCAATGGAAAAGTTTATGAAGTTCAAGTCTCCCTTGGGAGGAAACCCATGCTGGAACAGGGGAAGAGTGTGAGGAGTCCTGCCCCTAAGAAGGAAGGAGAAGAAGAGACAACATGTGATGAACTGACCACAACCCCCATTTCCTGTCCTCCTGTGCTGCTGGCAGGAGGAGGAATCGAATTTGGCAATAAAATTAAGCCAGGGAAGAAGGGAGGGGTGCAGAAAGGTGCTTTAAAATTTAGTTTTTATTTCTCATTATCTCACTCTGACTTGATTGGTAATAAATTAAATTAATTTCCCCAAGTAGAGTCTCTCCTGTCTGTGATGGTAACTGGTGAACGATCTCTCCCTGTCTTTATCTCAACTCATTAACGTTTTGTTGTATTTTTTCTCCCGTGTCCAGTTGGGGAGACTGGCTGTGGTAAGCACCTGGCATCAAGCCAGGGTTAGCCCATCACAGCAGAGAACAAGGCTGGATTCACTTCACAAGATGAAATGTTGCTTTAATTTAGCAGTTATGAGGACAAATTGTAAACATTCCAGTCAATGTTCAAAGGTATGGTGTGGAAGACTTGGTGTTAACAGGATTTTTGTGCTTTGGTTTTGAGGAAAAGAAGAAAAGATGCAAAACAATCATAAAACTGTAACAAAATTTCATTCCAATTTCTCAATCTACAGTCATGTGCATAGAGATTAGACATTAATCATATGCTGGTAAACCAAACAGTTCTGGTTTGAAATCCTCCATGGACTTCAGCAGTAGCGTTGCCTCCTTTTTTAGATCTGGATTTAATTTTTCATCTGGAATCATAACTACTTGCATTCCTGCTGCCAGGGCTCCTTTCACTCCAAGTGGTGCATCTTCAAACACAAGACACTGAGAAACAAGGAGGAAAAAGCAAAGGAATAAAAATAATGTTACTATGAACTTTTTATCTTTTGATTTAGAAGAGAGAATGATCCCAAATAAAACTTAGTAGGAAAGCTAATTCAATTCCAGACTTAGACAACCCTAATTAGAACAAGGGCAAACTTCTCAATTTGAACATCTGCATGGTAATTTACCTTAAATTAATTTAAAATAAATAAAAAAAAACCAAACAAAACCAAAGCAACACCCCATCAACAGGCATACTTAAATCCCAGCAACTGGTTATCCAGATGTTTCTAGGTGATTTACTTTATAGTGATGGCTTTAAGCACAAGCTTAAAGTTAGGCAAGTGCTTAATTTTAAGCAAGCAATTTAACTCTTCAAGGCCAACTTTACAGCCTGCAAAATGGCAAAAGCAATGTTTTCACTTACAGGTGTGGTATTTTCTACATACACAAGAGGAGGAAGACTATATTACTTAGGTCAATATTTGGATTTTGGAGACTAAGACATAAGTCACTAGTCAGAAGAGTGCTGACATATCCATGCTCTATTTACTTATTTTTTCCAAAGTAGAGATAAAAAGAGTGAGAAAAAAGTAGGTAAGAAAATAAAAAGAGCAATTATATTGCCTGTTGGCCAGTCACTGGAATCGTCTGCCCAGGGAGGTTGTGGAATCACCATACCTAAATGTGTTTAAGAGCAGATTAGATGTGGTGTTGAGGGATATGGTGTAGGGGAAAACTTTGTAGAGTAGGGCTGACGGTTGGACTTGATGATCCCAAGGGTCTCTTCCAACCAAAATGATTCTATGATTCTATTCTATATTGGAAGGTTGCTTTTAGAAAAGAGACATTTTAGACAGGTAAAAGTTAATTTGCTTATAATAGTCACAATCATTCAAAATTGCAGCTTGGAAGCAAAGTTGTTAAAACAATACATTATGTGCATTTTGTAGTTTAACATCAGAATACTGAATAATAAATATATAACAAATAATCTAGTCTGAACTTCTATATAACAAAAGATAATGCTTCTTCATTTCAGATTCCATATAATAAAACATCTCTTCCTAATATTATCCAGTCTTCAGTTTGAATCTCTGGTCAGGGACAATCTAATACAACCTTTGGCATCAAACCATCCAAAAAGTTCTGAACTATACTGACAAGTGGTTTCTAACACTTGTGCAATTCAGACTATTTATTATCAATATTATTAGCACTGCTACTACTAATAATACCAAAATTACTGCCACAGGCCATTTTAGTAATTCAGCATAGATGTTGGGATGGTTACTGTAGTTTCCCCCGCACCCTTCAGACACTGCCACTTTGCCTTACCACAAATTTCCCTCTTGCGAGTTAGGCCCTTCTCTACAGTCATTACTGATCTACCAAATCCCTTCCTACATACCCAAGATGGATTTTCTTATCTTTTTCTTCACAATACAATAGGCTGTGGCAACTAATATCAAATGGGTAAAAGTAAGGATTAGCTAAACTTAAAAGTTTAACTTTTGACTGAACCTAGATATGACAGACTGGGAGAACATACAGTAGTATCATACTGCATCTTTTAGGCTCTCTAACACCCAACTATTTCACTAGGGAAGATTAGGGATGCAGAACATTTGTCTATGCTCTAAGAGAACAAAGTTGCAACCTGCTAAAACTTTATCATGTTTAAAGAAAACATTTGTGCAAGATGTATAAAATGTCTGCTCTGCATATAGCCATCTGTATCAAAGACTGAGGAAGAAGAGGGAAAGAAGCTTTTCTTTCTGCTTTCTCTTCAAGTACTGATTCTTGGCCATCAACTTGCCAGCCACCACTTGGAGTCTGCCAAGAGAAGGTAAGAGGTGCTTTCTACCTTGCATGTAATAAAGGTAAACTTAACTAATTATTTTAGTAAGCCAATGGAACCACACCAATCTCTTTTGTGCTCATTTCCTTTATACAGTCACTAAATTCCAGTTAATTCCAGTTTGAATGAGAGATTTTCAAATGTTGATCATTAACACTATTACTAATTACAAATATGTAACCAGNTTTCTTCACAATACAATAGGAAGCATGGTTCCACCTCTAGGTTTTGTTCTTCATAGTACCTTAGTTTGTGACCCTAAGCACTGTGAGGACAGCAAGTGAAACCCTGACAGGCTTTGCTTTTTGAAAAGTAAGCTTAAATGTTGCACAGAACAGCATTATTAAGGCCTTTTAGACACCTCTCCTAATCCAGGCCATACAAATAACTGTACTTCACTGCTCTGCCTTGAAAGACCTAATTGACTTCCATGATGTCACTAAGCTTACCGTATGAGAGGAGCCGATGATTACGGAAGGCAATATGCATAATGAAAAGCTTAACTAATTCCCTGGAACTAGAAGCAATTAAAACTCTTAATTACCAAAGAAGCCAGGCAAATGACCCATAATTACAGTGGCTTCAATGTTACAGGAAATAAGTGTACTAGGTCTTCCTCCAGTCTTTCTTGCTACTGACACTTATTGTCAACAGCACAGTAATGTTTTTTAATGGATGATGGAAGGTTTACAGAGGTTCTCACACAAAATGGATTTATTAACTTTGCTGCACAGAGATGTTATAAACTGTTCACTGTCCTGGCCCACCCACATACTAAATTTAGAGATCTGAAAGCAGCCAAGTTCTTCCCCATTTTGCCTAAGTATTGCAATATCAGCATCACTCCAACTGAGAGAGACAGATGAGATTTATACAGACTTCAGCTGAGATTCTGGCTGCTTCTCTACATTATTTCTAAAACTTGTGTCATTGATCAATACTACTGCTATGAGATCTCTCAAAAGGTCATACTAATATAGGACAGTTTTCACTTTGGAATGAACTAGATGCCTAAAGAATATAGTAATAAAGCATGCTAATTTATATTTCACTCTGTGAATCTAGGAAATAAAAATTAATCACTTAACCAAAGGAAGAAACAATAAAATCACTGCAGCACCTCATTACTTCATCTTCCTACATGAAATTTAAAAATAAAAGTGCTAGCTAGACTGTTGATATGTACACCAGACCCTGCCCAACACATATACTGTAAACGTGTGGATGGAATACTTATGGAACTAACAGGGATATCTATAAGTATTATAATCAAGAAGTCTGGAAAGATAAAAGATTAAAATCAGTTCTGAAATTAAGATTTGGAAAAACCTGTGTAGGTAATATATATGCACGGAGAGGGCTTATCAAACAGTTACGTGCTCGATACCCTTGAGCACGTGTGACACTACTGTGTCTAAAACAGAAGGAATAGACTAAAGATGGTGTAATTGACTTACATTTCAGTGGGCATCACAGTGAGCCTCAAAACAGGCTGCAGGATGAAATCCACCAAGTACAGCCAGGTCACACTGATTTCAGAAAAACGTTCATCTCTGTGAACCGAAAAGCGGTCAGGCTTTCCATTTCTACAAGTAATTTGTTCACTGTTCATTTCTGAAAGTATTTTTACTTTCCTCATTGTGAAAAGCTAGCTAATATCCTGTGGTCATAATGAAAAGCTAAGTAGTATCTAAGAAATAAAGTATCAGTCTGAAGGGTACTACTACTGTAATCATAGTTTTTGTTTTGTTCAAGAATGTTTATCTTTTTTTCCTTGACAACTCAATTTTTTCAGAGTATCAAAGGAACGCCACTACTGACCAACTGTGTTACTAGTGTGAATCACTCAGGAATTTTCAAGAATGATAATGTAATTCAGAATACAACACAGACCCATCTATATACCTTACAAAACATTGTGATGCTGTTTATCATTTATGGGAGGTTGTGGAAAGTCAAAAAAGAGAAATACCATTGACTTCAGTAACACAGATGATGGGTTATTTTTTAGGTAATTTGTGTTTTCCTACACTTTGATATACAAAGTATCTAGGAAGAGGGGGAAAATGTAATTCTGGGTCACCCATTTACCCTGAGAGCTACTTAAACTTTATTGAATAAATGCATTTTAAGCAGCTACAGTATTTGTAATTTTGCCCTCCCACTGTGTTAACTGTGAAGAATTAACAAAAAACAATAATGAAACTATTTGATTAATGTTTCTCTCCTAATCTTTGGACTTACACTCTTTCCAGAAATTGTGGGAAAAGACTCAGTAGCAATAATTAATTACACTTAATTTTATTTTCAGGACATGTGCCAATTTGACTAGCCAGGGATAACAGAATCATATTAAATATCATGTTTAAGAAAGTCATGCAGTTTGGAGCCCATGACTTAGTTCCATTAAGGAAAATGAGGAGTAAGCCAAGATGGTTTTAAATTACATAACAAATGAACAAACAATCTGGAAACTTATAATCAAATGAATTAAGTATCTGAGTATCCAGAATATTAACTATCAGCCACCACTCTTTATGATTCAGTGACACATATGAGAACTGTTTGGAAATTATCTCCACATATGCTTTTTAATTCAGGTTTTTATTAACTTGCTACTAGGAGTACAATACAGACCAGTACAAGAATCAAATTATTTACCAGAAGACTTATAAGACAAAACCAAAAATTGTTAGTATAATTAAAAAAAGAAAAAAGGAAAAAGATGAAGTGTGTTACATCTGCACGTAATTGCAGCACTCTGCATTTCCAGCTCTTGCATAAATGCCACCTTACATTTCAGCCTACAGAAGGTACTCTGTCACAAATCAGTTCACAGGATGGTATCTGAAGGTGGCCAGAAGAAGTAAAATGGTTTGGATGGGCAAGAAGGAGGAGAAATTTCAAATTTCTTGCTTGTTTTCAAGACTCGACCAAGTGAAAGAAAGTGCTTCTGTGAGTGACAGACGGACCCAGACACAGTGGCTCTGTGAAGCAGGGAGAAGGTCACATTTACATGCTGGGTTACTCTGATCATTCCGGATGGCTGGAGCACTCTTTTCACAGAGGACTGTGTGTTTAGAGGACAGCAGACTGGAACTTTGAATGGCAACTTGTGTTACAGGCCTCAAGAAATTCCCAGGCGTTTCTGAAACAGTGTCCAATTATCCTGGCAGCAGAAATTTAACTCAATCATCTGCAGCTTGGATTAGCCATAGAAGAGCACTGTTCTTTTATGGAGGACACAACGCAAATACTCAAGATGTTCTCTACTAACTGTACTCATACTGTGTGACTTGCTAGTTTTTTACTCCCTTTATCTCTAAAAGTGGCCTAACAAGGAATTCTGTACAGTGAAATAGTTAATCTGCGCTGCCTTCCCTTCCACAAAGAAGTACCTTTATGAAAACCACTGACTTTCTTGATATGTAATACACAACACATTCAAATAACTGCACCTTGCATGCAAAGCTCAGAACTGTAGGATAATTTGGTGGATGACAAGCTCAACATGAGTTGTTAATGTGTGCTGGCAGCCTAGAAAGCCAACTGCATCCTGGGTTGCATCAAAAAAAGCATTGAGGGAAGTTATTCTACTCCTCTACTTTGCTCTGGTGAGAGCCCATCTGGAGTACTGCATCCAGTTTTGGAGTCCTCAGCACAGGAAGGACATGGACCTATTGGAATGAGGCCAGCAGAGGGTCACGAAGATGATCAAAGCGCTAGAGCATCTATCCTATGAAGACAGGCTGAAATAGTTGGCGTTGTTCAGCCTAGAGAAGAGAAGGCTCTGGGGAGACCATATAGTGGCCTTCTAATACCCTAGAGGGGGCTTACAGGCTAGATGAGGAGGGATTCTTTATCAGGGAATGTAGCGACAGGACAAGGGGTAACGGTTTTAAACTGAAAGAAGGGAGATTTAGATAGTTATTAGGAAGAAATTCTTTAGTATGAGGGTGGTGAGGCACTGGAGCAGGTTGCCCAGAGAAGTTGTGGATGCCCCATCCGTGGAAGTGTTTAAGGCCAGGCTGGATGGGCTTTGAGCAACCTGCTCTAGTGGGAGGTGTCCCTGCCCATAGCAGGGGGGTTGGAACTCAATGATCTTTAAGGTCCCTTCCAACCTCAATCATTCTATGATTCTATGATAATTTACACTGGAAGGCATCCCTGGAGGCCACTTACAAACATCCCTACTCAATGTACATCCAGCCACAGCAAGCTGCTCAGGGCCTTGACTAGGTGAGCTTTGAGTATCTTCAAGGACGGAAATTCCACATACCTCCTGGGCAACCTGTTCCCATATTTCACCATCTCTAAAGGTTTTCTGAGCATCTAGCAGGAGTTTCTTGTGTTCCAGTTTGTGCTGGCTTGTGCCTGTTGCCTACTGCAATATCACTCCGCACCTCAGAGAAGAGGCTGGCCCTATCTCGCATGAGATCAAACACATCAGAGATATAAACCAGGCACATCTAAAGGATGAGCTGTTTTGATGAATCCAAATTCTAATTCTCAGATTGAAACTGGAAGTAAGTATCAAAAGTATTTCCTGAATAAATGCAAGAACCTTTTTGCCACAGCGGATGTCTACATAGTCCCAGGAGCAGCACAGCAGGCTGATGATGGCAGGTACCCTGCCTGGTTTGTGTAACTGGACACCACCACTTGTCTATAACCACCCCAGCAGGTTCTGCAGAAGGCAGCTGATTCTCATGGACCCATCCAATTTTTTTGAAGCAGCAATAACTTTTTGGCAATAGTGTCTTTTCATTCTAACACATCTCCTTGACCAGTGTTATTTTCCCACACTGCCTGCATACTGAAATGTACCTTAATCTGATCTAAACATCATTTCAATTATTGTATAATCTTTGATAGAAGTGTTAATAACAACCCACATATGCTTCAGACATAAAGTTATTTCCTAATTTCTTCAGTAAAGAAAGAAAGGATGAGAAACAGCATTCACCTTTAAACGGGTTTTCATGGGGAGTGAAAAAACGTCATGCAAAAAGTCTTTTCTTTCTTTTCTCATTGAGCTCTACAAGACACAGTATCATTGGTCTGGAGTGACCTGGAGAGAGGCAGTTGTGTTCCATTTTAACTCTTCATGTGGGAAGGAAACTTTTCTTTCAAACTTCAAACAGCTGAAATTTATCTTTTAGAGAATATTTAATATTATTGGCATGAAACTCCAAACACAAAGTCACAAACTAGCACCTTTAAGTAAACAAAACTAAACACTAAAAAAAAGAGTTCTAATTTTCTACATATTTGAACTACAGGAAACAAATATTTATATTAAAAGCAGCGTTTGTCTGTTCTCTATATAGATTTTCTAAGAGGAAGGTGCACAACGAAAGTAAGCTGGAAAAATATTAACTCCGTATTTGTTTAATTTGTTTGGGTAATCTTAGCCAGTTCTCAGTCACCCTCATGATAAAAAAAGTGTTTCTTACTGTTTTCTTACTGTGTTGCAGTTTGTGCCCATTGCCTCTGGTCCTGTCACTGGACACCACTGATGAGAGCCTGGCCTTGTCCTCTTTGCATCCTTCCTTCAGGTATTTATATACATTAATAAGATACGTGCTGAGCCTTTTCTTCTCCAGGCTATACAGTCCTATCTCGCTCGGCCTTTCCTCCTATGAGAAATACTTAATTATCTCTGTGACCTTTTTCTGGACTCCCTCCAATAGCACCGTAGGTCTCTCGTATTGGAAAGCCCACAAGTGGACACAGTATTCCAGGTATGGTCTCACCAGCACTGAGTAGAGGGGCAGGATCACCTCTCTCCACCTGCAGGCAACACTCCTCCTCATCAATGCCTTTGCCGCAGTGGCCCATTGCTGGGTCATGGTCAACTTGATGTCCAGCAGCCATCATAATTATCTTTTTTTCTGAAAGTATGAAATCAATTTGCTTTTTTTTTTTCCCCCCATTCTTTCCTGCACCACTCACTGGTGCAGAGACAGATGGCACTTTAATGGAACTTCTAAATTTAAAGATTTGAATGACAAATGTGCAAAAAACCCAGACAAAACATATTGCTAAGTGACCATTACAGAACGTATGATGAGAATACAAAACACTCCATTAGGAAGTGTCTCAGTCACCCCAATACTGATATAAACACAATTTTTCAGAGTTAAGTCAAAGGCAAATTGCCTTCTCTATAAATGCTTGCAGTCAACTTACAAAAAAGCACCTGAATGAGAGTTACTGTGCTTATAACCCATCCTTGTTTTGGGCAAAAAACCTAAATTGCCTGCCTAAGCACAGATCACCCCTTTTTTCTTCTTTTTAAGATCCAATGTGTATATTTATGTGTCAGTATGACTACCTTGGCATACCACAAACAGTGATTTTACGTTGCTCTAAACATCACAACACATGACCTGAAGAAACCACCTCTCATACAGCAACATGATCAGTTCAGAAATAGACACTGCCACAGGTATTGCCAAGAATCTGGATAAACTGACAGGCAGCTGAGTGCTACAAGCAGCATTTTGCTGATAACTTGGAAGCTTTAGCTCCCAGACAGTATATAAGGATTCCCTGGAGAAACCAGACTGCAGCAGGTATGTCAAGGTGACAAAGTATCATTGCCACACAATCCACTGAAAGATATGTTCTGGCTACCAGGTAAAATATGCTGTGACTACAAAAAAACAAAAAGAAAAAAAAGAAAAGGAGGACAGGCTTTGTCAGGTGAAGAAATAAAAGAGAATCTCAACTACCATGATTCAGTAATTCAGTTTACAGGAAGTTTCTCAAGTAATTTCCCCCCCATTTTTTTCCATTTAGAAGTTGCAGTGTTTTCTCTCTATGATTAAAAAAACCCCAACCAACCAAAATTTGCTAATTGATTTCAAGTACTTGTAACGAGATGCAGGCAAGATGCATTACTGAGTACAGAAAATTTATAAATCATATGGCAAGTATGACTGAAGAGTGAGGACTGTGATTTCTCATCCATACATAAAGATTGTCTTGGGGATATATGTTCTGGGTTTGCAGGTCTTGAAAGTGTAGCTAAATACATCTGTTTTATATTCTTCAAAAGTTTGTAAGTTCTAGTCTTAGCAAGGAAAATTCACTTAGCAATTTTTCAGACACTAAGTCTTCTACTTGCCCCACTGATACTGTTCAGTAGTAATTTAACAAGTAGTTCTATGGAATACTGAGAGATAATGGGTTAAAACCAGAAAGAAACAATTACTCTGTCTAGAACTACTGTTATTATAATCTCAACTAGGTCAAGTCTAAACTTTGTTACCAAAACAAATGGGAAGAAAATCTTACATAATCAAGTGACGATTGGCATTTTGAGCTTCTTCAGATTACCAGCATCTTGCATCTAGATGGGAAGGAAAGACATGGCTCATGACAAGTGCTTTTCTCAATCAGATGCTCTTGTGCTCAGCAGTGGCAGTGCTGCAGGCTGCCAGCTGAGGTTCTTCACTCCTACATGTTCTCCTACTTCCCTATCAACTAAAAAAGTTTCTCTCCCTGCTTTCAGTGCCTTCCTAACTATTCTCCCTGGAAAAAGGAGGACATCCTAGGTAGACAGATTTTAATTAGTAAGAATCTTTCCTTCCAAATCTTCTTTGGTTATGAAACATTACATTACTAATAAGCCCAAAGAACACCTACGGAGTATTAGCAGTTAAAATTGCCAAGTATGTTTCCACAGAGAGAGATCTGTATATTTTCATATCTAGAAACACATATATATAATATATATGCACACACACTCATGGTAATTTATGTGATAGAAGTGCTCATCTTTGCTCACAGAAAGAAGGCTTATCACTGTGTGGTCTGCACCATGAACACATGTACTTGTTGAAAAACCACAGCATTTTAAACTTTTGGTCAATTAAAGTGATTTTTGTTTATGTGCTCTCCAGAAAAAAAAAGAACACAAACAAACAAAGAAACCACCCACAAAACACAACAAAACAAAACTGTGTGGAAGACTCATAAATTAAGGAGTTTACAAACACAATGAGATCCACAGTGAACTGCAATAGTACTGAGCCCTTTGCTGTATTCATAAAGAAATGCAAGAAAGTGGTTGGTTTTTGTCAGGCAACACAAGCTTTTAATATCTCTAGTCATTCAGACCTTTGACTGAGATTTATTAACCTGTCAAACAAAAGCAATTTTACAACATATACAATTGCAGTTCATTTCAGAACATTTATTGCTCTGTAAACAGAAAATCAAGGTTTTAAACAATTTGTCCCTTTCCTTCTCCTTGAAGGAAGAAAGGAGGCATGGTAAGAATTAAATTCTAAGTGAAGCAAAAGTATTTGTGAACTTACTTACGGAAACATATAAACAGCATAAAGTTAGAAACTAAAACAGACTATTACTGTGACTACTTCTATTGAAAAAAAAATTAAAATCTTGGGTGGCAGTAACTTATATCAAACAAAATCAATTAGGGGCACCAAAATGAGAAACAGTTTAAACCAAAGGTAGTCACAATAATGTAACAGGATGGCCTCTGCCCAGGAGAGATGTAGAACACTCTCCACAGCTGGGGAATATGAATGAGGGGAAGGGGAAACAGATCAGCTTCATGTTTCCTTTGTGCATTTCGTGCAATGCAACTCCCTAGCAATGAGTTAAAGCTAAAAGTAGTACAAGGTTTCTGTATGCTCTTCAAATCTTTAAACACAGACCAAAACAACAACTCCAAGAAAATTAAATAATTGTGGAAGGCTTATCTGGCTCACAATTTAAGTTACTAGTATCTGTTGAGCAGAAGCACGATTATGAAATTCTGTTTGTTAGTATTTAGTACCATAATTCTCAAATATGCAAGCATTATGTTTCCAAAGTTTGTTAGTCATTAGAATTAGGAAAGAAGTAATCAGAAAGATGATAATAAACTTCAGGAAGCCTGGCAAAGGGCCACCAGGATGGCTGGTGTTGTAGCAACTTGCCCTGTGAGGAAATGCTGAAGGAGACCTTGGCTTGTTCAGCCCAGAGAAGACTTCAGGAGGGCCAAAAAGCAGCTTCTCAGTATCTCTGAGGACATTATTGAAAAGATGGAGAAAGCCTCTTTACCAAGGTGCATAGTATGAACATGAGAATATGATCCTAAATTGAAATATGAGAGGTTTCATCTGACTAGACATAAAGAGAAAAGGGGGAGGAGGGGGATTGGAAATCCCAGAAAGAATTAAGCACTAGGAAATGTTGTCTGTAGAAGCTGTATGGTCCTCATCCTCAGAGGTTTTTAAGACCTGATTGGACAAGCCCTGAGCAATCTGGTCTGAATTCAATATTGACCTACTCTAAGAAGGTAAGATTAGTAACTTTGCAAGATTCATTCCAACTGGAATGACTCTATGGAAGAATTAAAACAATGTATTAAGTATCATTAAGCATTCCTCTGCTTCAGTTTTCAATCCTTCACATCATTAATAATAACTTCTACAATATTATCAGTACACTGGATACTAAACTTTTGTACCTACTGCATGTTAGAGCAATTATTACCTAAAAGAAGCCCTGCCTGCCAGGCCAAAGGGAAATATTTTCTTTCTCATACACTCCACTTCCTGTCATCTCTGCAAGACAAAGCAAAATCAACAGATACTTGAACAACTAAAAAGATTTTTCCTACTATAAACTAAGATGATTCTTTGGTAATATAATCAATATTAACTTTAGACATTTTTTTCTCTCTTAGTCCATGTTTAAACTACGAGAACTTCCCACTTCCTGAGTCATGGTGTGGGCAAATTATGTAGAATAAGGTGATCTTCCCAGATGAGAACAAATGGGAATGAGAACTGCGACAGAATATAGGGGAGAAGATATGATACTATAGATTCTGCAGTAGAAACTAGGAAACTAGGTTGGAATAGCTCAAACAGCCCTGAGAAATGTTTAAAAAGGAGGGATTTTATTAGGAGTCTGAAAGAGAAGGACTAAGACACATATGTGGTACACTTGCACTTGAACCGGTTATTTATTCTCCCTTTGTGGAGAGAAACACATGATCCTAGGGAACAGGGTTACTGATGTTGGGGAATAGCGTCTAATCTAGGAGCCTGACAGAGGGAAGACAGCTGCAGCTCCATGCCCCCTGGTCCAAACAGCAGCAAGGCTGCCCAGCAGGCACATGCACACAAACACATACATAAGTATAGATAGATAGATAGATATAGATGTAGATATATAGATATAGATGATATAGATATAGATAGATATATACACAGATCAACATAGTTGACATAAGTGCTGCGCTGAGCACTCACATGAACCCATGGGCTTGTTCAGCTGGCTCTTCACTAGTGCTCACACATGCCTGCACTCAGGCCAGCCACTGGACCTGCAGATACACAGGCCAGACCCTTGGGGCCCGCAGTCCCATGCCAGGGGCTGGCACTTGGTTTCACCCAGTGGCTGGCACCCAGACCCTCACTCACCCCAGCCACTGGCANAAGCAAAATCAACAGATACTTGAACAACTAAAAAGATTTTTCCTACTATAAACTAAGATGATTCTTTGGTAATATAATCAATATTAACTTTAGACATTTTTTTCTCTCTTAGTCCATGTTTAAACTACGAGAACTTCCCACTTCCTGAGTCATGATGTGGGCAAATTATGTAGAATAAGGTGATCTTCCCAGATGAGAACAAATGGGAATGAGAACTGCAACAGAATATAGGGGAGAAGATATGATACTATAGATTCTGCAGTAGAAACTAGGAAACTAGGTTGGAATAGCTCAAACAGCCCTGAGAAATGTTTAAAAAGGAGGGATTTTATTAGGAGTCTGAAAGAGAAGGACTAAGACACATATGTGGTACACTTGCACTTGAACTGGTTATTTATTCTCCCTTTGTGAACCCAGACAGGCTGTCCCTGCCTCTGAGTCCTTTATCTGGACTCCCATCTGCCTTNCACAGATCAACATAGTTGACATAAGTGCTGCGCTGAGCACTCACATGAACCCATGGGCTTGTTCAGCTGGCTCTTCACTAGTGCTCACACATGCCTGCACTCAGGCCAGCCACTGGACCTGCAGATACACAGGCCAGACCCTTGGGGCCCGCAGTCCCATGCCAGGGGCTGGCACTTGGTTTCACCCAGTGGCTGGCACCCAGACCCTCACTCACCCCAGCCACTGGCACCATAGACACATGGGCCTCTGCCTGGGGTGTGATTCCATTTTTTTCCCCAACTCCTCCAGACAAGAGAACGGATGCCCTTCAGCCAGAAGAAGAGTTAGAACTGGAATTTGGTTAAGATAAGACAGACTGCACTGGTCAAGAGCAGGGCACGGCCAGACAAGTGTTTACATGTTTACACACATTCAGCCCTTTTTATCCCTTATCCCTCTATTTCCCTGTAATACACCCTGAGCCATCCCAAAATGCTCTTCTCCTGCACCCCATAATGTGTGCCGTGCCCCAGGCAGTGTCTCCCCTCAGTCCAAAAGGGGATCCAGTGTTGATTCACCATAATGGGTCTCATGGCTGGATAATTCACCTTGGTGGCTTTCCGGGGACAGGCTTGGGAAAGCCCAGACAGGCCGTCCCTGCCTCTGAGCCCTTTATCTGGACTCCCATCTGCCTTTAGGACTCTGTGCTCCCCTGGGATTGTGGAGATGGTCCTCCAATAGGCTGATGACTCCTGCGGTGGGCCGGGGAGCAGCCTGGCAGGGTGTGATTTGGGATCCCCCACCTGCCATTGCCTTTTGGAGCTTTTATCACACAACTCAAGAGCTGCGTCCTGTGGCAGATATCCCTCAGGATCTATCCAATTCTTTGCAAGTTTATGCATCACATGCTGCTTGATTTCTAACATACAAGACCAGGAATCCAAGTAGTTTCTTTCACAGGTCTTTATAACTAGAGCCTAGCATACTATACACTACGCTAAATATAGAAATCAATAGGAGAAAGAGATGCTCAAATCAGACATGCTATTTTTCCTTTCTTCTTGATGCCGCTATTATTCCAATGTTCAGTCTGATCCTAAAGCAATACAGCACAGCATGTCACAAGCATTATTATGTCTTCATACTGCCGAGTAACTGAAATCCTTTTATTAAAATACAGCATTCTCTGATGGATTTCTTCATCCTTGGACTGACATTGAGCCTGAAGCTCTTACTAGTAATCACTTTACACACAGCCAGATCACATACCCAACTCAGCTAAGGACTCAATTCACAGATTTTTAAAAATGGTGTGAAAGCTGGCGAAACTGAATTGTTCCAGCAAAGAATGGATACATTTCAAATTTTTTTGAGAGAAATTACACTGAAGGCCTTTTCTGAATAATCTGAGTTTAAGGAACATTATATTAATCTTTCATTACTATTGTATAATTAAAAACAAATCAGTTCCAAAAACCATCACAAAAACAAGAAGTTATTCCACTGGATACTAATCATCTTAAATAAATTTAAGGTTGTCATGTAGTAACACCACAGCTGTACAGCAGGGCTGTAAATAGTAAGGTATCAGTACAACAGTCTGCCACCAGCCTACTCAAAGTCAACCATCATCTTTCAAGAGTACTTTATCTTCAACTGATTGCTAAGATAAGAAAAAAATAAAGTGACAGGAGAAAAGGACAGCAATAAATTGTCCAAATGCCTTAGAATTACGAGTTAATGCAAGACAGAATGGAAGATGAAACTCTGACATCAGTGTTTCTAAAGAAAACTTCCTCGCTTTGAGAGACATGCCAAAGCACACATTTGCAGCCGACTCTTCTTTCCACTATCTTCATGAGATTTTAAATTTAGACATGTAGCATCCTAAATGTTTGAAGACTTCCTGCTGCAATGTTAGCCCTGTCACATCATCTACCAATCCTCTTTAGACAGAGTACTTAGCCACAAAAAAGTAAATGCTTTTACTTTTTCAGTATATACATCATTAACTTATCTACTGTATCCTGACTCTTCCTCTACACTCCCTAAAAACTGTTTGGGAAAAGCGTTAAGGACAAATGGGCTACTGCACACTATTAACTCTTGATAATTTATAATGAAGCTATATAGATTACTTAATGCAGTCACAAATTCAAGTTTTCATTTTCACCTTCAAGGCCTTAAATTATCTTACCCACAATTACTGCATGTCTTGCTTTTATTTCCTTCTACTCCCTAGACATCTTCTATCCTTTCACTTAATTGCATGCTTTATCTTTTTCTCCCACTTTCAGTTGTATGTCTTATATCATGCTGACCTCTTCATCCTTCTTCAGTAGTATCTTTAAAAGTACACTCTTTCAGGAATCCTTGGTACATTCTCTTCTTCCTCCCCTTCTTTTGCTGACTTATTAACTGAAATTTATCTTGCTTAAACCACTTTTGCTCCTTTCTGGACGAGGGCAGCAGAGAATACAGTTGAAAGCTAATGCAGAGCTGGCTGATTCACTTCTTAATTCCATCAGAAATGACCTCTGTTAACTCTAACTCTGAGAAAAATTGAGAGACAATACTTGCTTGTCATCTAAAATAGGAATTTGGAACCTTGTTCAATAAAAAAGCACAACATTCATTAAATAATTGCCAATCAGGGTGTGGTGGGTGGGTGTGATCAGTTTCTTCAATCTACTTAGAGCCTTAGATAAATCCATAGGGTCTAATGTGTACTTAAATATAACACACACAAACATCAGCAAACCTAGCAGCATTCCCAAGTTTAGTAATGATCATAGTATAGTAGAGACATAGCATTATTCCTGACTCCTAGAACACGTGGCTGCAGACTCTCAGCTTCCCAAACCTCAAACACCTCCTTTACAAAATATAACTCTTCATGTAAATGACCACTGCACTCATTATTACTACAATCAGAAAATATTATTATCTTCTGAGGGAAACATTAAAATAATTGCAAACACATTTTGCTGAAGAAAAAAACCTTCTCAATGAAAATTTTCTGCCTGAGAAGTTAAAAACTCACAACTGAAAGCAGTCTTCAAATATATATCATAGCTTATCTTAAAACTGGAAATGCATTCTACCTAAGATACATGATCATTCTTCAAAGAATAAAAGGTTCTGTTGGCATTCTCTTGGGATAACTGCATTATTGAAAGTGGAAAGCAGAAAGATAAAGTTACATACTATTATGCTTCCTGCCCGTGGCACTTTTTTTGAATCAGTAATATTTTGAGTCTGTACTAGCTTTGAAGCCCCAGACAACAGGTTGCAGCCTCTAATGTTTCCACTCTTTAGTCTCAAGCTGCAGAATGGACACAGCGACTGAATGGATCACTGTGACCAGGTAGAAGAGAGGACAATTTCCTAACAGAGAAAAACATGTGCTGTAATAGAAGATATTTTCAGTAATGGATGAAATCTCATCAGCTAGTCCTTGCTAGTCAGCAAGACCCTGAGGCTTTGAAGCAACTAACCTATGAAGTGAAGCAGTTACTGACTTTAAAAATAATTTCTCATTACCATGCTACTATTTTAGAAAGCAGCTGTAGATGCATTTTAAAAGAATTCTGGTGTTACTCGGGGAATTATTGACTAGCAAGACTTACCTCTATACTTGGTAAAATCTGCTGATGACACAGAGTTATGTAGGTTAGCTGGGATAAGAAACATCTGTAAGAAACTTGGAGTGACAAGGTAGCCTACTGGGCAATCAAGTGTCAAATTAAATAAAATGGCCAGGAAGTGTAAGCAATTCACATTAGCTCGGGAAAAAATAAATGACATGTACATCTTGTAACATTCAGTTTAAATACTGGACATGACTGTAGACAGCTCAGTGAAAACTCAGAGCTTGGGTGATAATGTATGTATTCACAGACATATATAGCGCTTTCTCATCCGCGATACTCTATGCACTGTATGCCACAGACACTATTCTAAGTTAAAATGGTTTTGATAGGAAGGATCTGAAGAAATGCAATCAGAACACTTACGAGATAAAAAACCCAACCAACCAACCAACACCTCCCATCAACCCCCCAAAAATCCCCAAAAGACACAATCCTTTCAGATGGTGAGAGTCTGATCAGACTGTAAAGCATTTTACTTAGGGAACAAGGAATAAAAAGGGATATGATGAGTAGTACTTAAAATACTGAGTGCCAGGTCAATTCACATCTTTCTCACTCATAACATAATATAAAAAAAAAAAAAAAAAGGGGGCAGGAAGTGC
>VZTM01039300.1:0-15260 GCA_013400555.1 Jacana jacana
TTTCACAGTGTTAATTTAACCATGGAAAAGCTAATTATGGTTAGTTACATCCTCAGTGGAGCTAAAATGCTTTGTACAAAGTTTTTGTCTAGAGATTTTGCCTCTTTTTATCACTGTCAGAAACTCGAAGTTTAATCTTGCATTATAAAGCTTCCATCCTCCTTCTAGAGTGATTGTTTTACCATGTTACTGTTCTGCTAATCTTACTGCTCTTAGTATTAACAAAAGAAATTACCTGGCTGGACCCTGGAATAGCTTAATAACTCAGGTATTGCCTTTGAAATGTTTACCAGCAGGATCCTTATGGAGAATCTTTATTTTTCCTTCTTGACAGTTTTCTAACTACACTCTTATGAAAGTAAATCAACATATGTATATAGTAAACATTCCAGCAAGCTAATACAGCCATACCATCCCACAACTAGGCAACACAGAGTATTAATAAATCATTGCAGATCAGCCACAGATTCTTCGTGCTGTATCTCAGATGCTTCTAGTAGCTGACACATGATATTCCTCACAGCTACTATTTATGTAAAACATATTACTAATTTGCACTTCAATATTTTTAACGTATGTGTCACATTAGCACGTGTATTGTATTGCCAGACATGGTGTATTGAGAGGACTGAATTATTTTGTATGAAACAAGAATCAATCCTAACCTTGAATCAGATCAAGACAAAACATTCTTAAGGTTTTGGAAAACTTTATTCTTGGCTGTTTCATTTACCTCAGTATTTCGAGGTTCTATAAGATTAGGAAGGAAAAAAAAAATAAAAGACATATAGATAAGATTTTATCCACAGGTCTATTTTTAATAATCCTTTCTTGGTGAAATGAGAAAACTTAAGAAAATGTGAAAAAGCACTGTAAATGTTGATTCTAAAATAAACAAGGATTGTTGTACTGAAACAAAGTATGCCAGGTGTAAAAAGAAATCACATACTTGGGGTTTTTTTTCTCAGTTACTACTTTGATGTGTCTGGTGGTTCTACTTACTCTCATATACTATGTAGGACGTTTTGGAAATTCTCAGTCTTCATGAAATGACTAGCTTAACTTTTTTGTATCAAATGATCTTGAGCTGGGGCAATTTATATTCCTGTGCTAATATTACATTTAAATAACATTTTATTCTGAGCTCAAAAATGTGAGAGTTCCAATAAACAGGATATATAATTATGCAGTGGGAAGTGGCTAATACTAGTTCAATTATTTTTTAACTGGTCTTTATCAGAGTTAATTTTGTGAGAGAATTTCAATTTCCTGTTATTTGGTATTGTTAAGCATTTCAAGTTTAGCAAAGATCTCTTCAGTTTGAATTAGAGTTTTTAACTATGATATTTTTCTTATGATATTAGGTGATGGATGTGAGGCAGATATTAATATTCAATGACTCTTTTACTGATTTGCGGGACATCAACAGTGGATCATTAAAATCTGGACTCTGTTTGGAAAGATACTTTAAAATCTGAAAGCTGATGGGCCTCAGCTACTTTCTGCTGATACATAATTTGGAACACGAGGTAAGGGGTAGCAACACTGGAAACACAGTACATGGATCTCACAACTTACAACACCCTTTATTTTCCTCACACAGTGCAGAGACTTATTTAAGGCTGAGTAACTGGTTATAATGTTCTTCCTCAAGCACAAAGAAGCTAACTAAAAGCCATAATTTTGAATTAGAATCTTGGTAACACACTTTCTCACTTTCCTCAATCAATCAGTTAAATCATGTCTCTTTTTGTGGAGTCAGATCTTATTTTAAAGTAGCTGTGTTTCCATTACTTATAAAAATGACGCGTTTGTAGCTGCTGAACTATGACCATATTCCACTGATACAATGACCTACCAAAAGCTGAATGTAGGATGATCTATGAGCAGAAGGAAACTGAAGATCAGAGAAGCATATATGATGTAGTATCATAATGATTGTGATGTAGTATTGTAATAATGAGGGTAAAAAAATGATCAAGTGATCTTAAAAATGTCAATATTATGTAGTAACGGGCTTTTCCCGCTTTGATCTGAAAACAGAAAGGTTTTGACCAATTTCTGTTGACAGTAACTTCTCATTAGGATGATAAAAGTGTCTAAAATTTCATCTGTCTCCTTTATGCTAATATTTGTAAAGTGCAGCAGAGACCAGAAAAGCCCCAACGATGTAAAGAAACCAATACAGATCTGAGCTGATGAATCTGCAGCTGCTTCAGGCTGACATCTGATAATAAAAGTTGTCTAGGTCGAGGGAAACACAAAACATAAATAGCATGACAGGCAGAAGAAAATAATAATTGTAAAATCAACTTGGTTTTACTAATCTGTCTGTAAGTTGTTCTTCATAGCAGGAATAATGAATTTTTAACCTGGAAATGACTTAAGTATACTAATTCACAGGATCATTACAGGATATTTACAGACAGGATGCAGTTTCATGTTTGTGACAAGTTCCATACTTACAAATTTTTATTCTGTGCTGGATATAATTCATTCTTTCATTATCCAGCTGTGAGATCTGTGCAGAGCATATAGGGAAGCTGTAATGCTTCTACAGTGTAACTTACGCAAGATGAAAATTTGTGGTAAATAAGAAATTAGTGACATTCTGAAGAATTGGAGGAGAGACAAAGTGATCAATTTCTTCATACAACTGAAGAGCATCTGTGGAGCCGGGGAAGGGGGGGAAGTGTAAGTGTTCCACTTAAAATAGCAGCTGGTTTCACATCACTGACTGACAAATGTGATTCACTGGCTAGAAGACTTTGGCATTCTAAACCTACTATTAACCTTCTACAGAGGGCAATTGAGGAAAAAAAAACCCAACACAGGCAGAAACAATTCAAGCACTAGCAGCACCATCATCTTCAGAAGAAATCAAAAAAGCTGTATATTAGCACAAGTCACCACTCACCAGACCATAAAGGCATTGCCTCTTGCTCCTCTTAATTATGGTGCTGCAGCATTTATTCATGGGCATAAACTATGATTTGTATCCATTTGGGAATATGAGACCACACCAGTTGATTATAGTGGTACAATTACTATTCTCCTACACAAGGAAAAGGGTGACATGTCAGACTGCAAATTTTCTTTTCTTAAGAAAATGTTAGCAAAGCACTTGTCATTCAGATTGTAGAATATATGTTAGGTTTATTTCTGCCCAAGAATCAATGCATTTCGAGAGCAGGCTGTGTTACCTAGATAAGATCTTTATTTTATAAATTCCATACAAAGGAATACAAACAGTATCAAATGAAATATAGGACTCTTATAGTCTTAAAAGAACATTGCAGAAGCCTATTGGAAAACATGGGAGATCATGCAAAAGTCATCACTATCCATTTATTACTTCAGCTGTATCTCTAAGATGCATCTGCTCCGGTATTCTTGTTGGTCACTTCAGAGCAGCAAAGTCTCTGTTGGAATTAGAGAGCAACTATTGCCTTTCACAAGTTTAATAAACTTTTATGGATTTTAAAAAGATACCAATCTGATTGACAGGGTCATGTTACTCATTTTGCTGAATGTTTCAGAAGTCTGAGTATTTTACCCAGGGGAAAATCAGAAGGTTTTATGGAATGGTTCTGTGCGAGATCAAGTTTCTTGTGACCAAAAAAACCTTTGCATTAGTCAAAATCAAAGCTACCTTTTATCCAGGAAACCTCATACCAGACATTTTCTTGGAATGATCTCCAGGGATGGGAGTTAGCTTTGGATTAAGACATCTGTATTCAGGTGTCTGCAATGTAGGTGTGTGAGGTAGTGGTCTAAGTTCCCTCTGGAGTCAGTGGAGACCTTGTCAGTACAGACAGGGCCTGGCAGTAAGGGTCCATTCCACCACCCCAGCTGGGAGCAGGGTGTCCAGGGAGCGAGACCAGGTCAGCCCGAAACCCAGGCATCGGGCACATCACTGGGGACAGGGACAAGCGGAGGTCAGGTTGGGATGTCAGCGTCCAGGTGAGCCCAGCTTGGCAGGGCCCATGGCCAGGCAAGGCCAGGGCTGTGGGGAGCTGTGGAGAACAACCCTGCTGTGGCATTGCTGGGGCTGGGGCTGATGACCTTGAGGGGTGACATGGCATCTTGGGCTGTGGGCAGGATGTGGGGGGGATCCCCAGGGAGCTGAAAAGGCATAGTCAGGCCCATTACTGTCCCTGGGGCCTGGATAGCCTTTCAAACTCACGAGCATTTGAACTACATTTTGCTTTTTCCAGCTCAGCTCAAAGCAGTCACAAAAAAATGATGCAAACTTACTAACTCAAAATCACTCATGCTCCCTTTACTAAAGGGGGTCTGGACCTGTGAACTACATGCACAGATCCAAAGCAACCTTCTCTTAGTGCAAAAATAGTCATTGGCTACTGTGTTGTGCTTCCCCGCCTGTTTTCCTAGCTCTCCTCCCTGCCCCTGCTGAGAGGAAGCACCATCATGAAATAGCAGAGCAGAGCTTTGCTGCTAATGAGGTTGTGGGAGGTTTGGTGCTTGTGGTGGGAGTGGGAGGGGTTTTGGAGTCTGTGATGACCTTGTGGTGTAGGTCCCTTCATGTAGCTTCCTTTACACTCAGAGACAGGACACCCCCGGAGAGATCACCCAGACAGCAAGAAGTTTTGAGGTGGAGAAGAGTAAGAGAACTGCCTCCCTATCAACAGATCTCCAAAATCCCAAGGGGTCTCCAGTGAATATATTTAATACCATTATAATACTTAAGAGGATTATGGTAATCACCAGCTTGATAAAAATTTATGATTAGTAATTTTTTCTCTTTCCTTTAACTTGTTTTGCTGTTTTCTTCGTTAAAAAGGCAAGAATGATTCTTCATTCTGTTTCCATCTAGGCAAAACGTTAATACAAAGATAATTATTGATCCAGCCCTAACAGTTGCCAAGAGAATAGCTTGTTGCAGAGTTGTCAACAATAGCTGAAAAAGCTTTGAACTGTCTTCTGTGAATGAGCATGTTTTATATTTGGCAATGCTGAAGTTACTTTTCCTGTATTTCAAAGTTAAAATCACAGAAAAAGGAATTGGAGACTGATCCCTCAAAATATTCTTAACCACTGCACTTTATTAGAAAGTGGGACATGCGATTCACTATTTTTCTGTCTCTTTTCCTTAGGGAAGCTCATAAGTCTTTCTTTTCTTCTCTCCCTTTTTATTTTTTTCCTTTCCTTTTTATTTTTTTCCCTCACAAAAGAGAGTAAAAATTTCCCAGAATTTTAGCCATCAAAGCCAGTAAGTTGAACATAACAATGTTATGCCAAAGTGGGATGCTGAGATAATGGGTAGAGAAATAATTCCATTATGACATGTTGTGTTTTAAAATTAGTGACGGGGGAGGGGGGGAGTATGGAATTCGTTTCCTTTAATAGAGTGTGTAAAAGAAAAAGAATACAGTATGTAAGAGGAAAAGATAGTAAGAGCTCCTTTCAGCTGATAGCCAGAAAGGTTTGCATTTGATTTGAATGTTTCTGAAACACCTCACAATCTCCATCGTGTTAAGAGGTATAATAAAGACTAACTGGTAAAGCTAAGTGTCTGTTTACTTATGGCTTCTGGCACATTTTGGATGAAAGCCTTGATTGCTTACCACCCCAGAAGAAGTGGCTACTGATGATATGGAAAGCTGAAATAAAATTTATTGTGAAAATTCATAAGATATAGTCAGTATAGCACTCTATTAAAATTTTAGAAAACTTTAGAAAATTTCAGAATTTTTGTATGATCCATAGAGGACACGGAGAATATGTATTTTGTATGTCTCCAACTTAGAGAGAAGGATGTTGTCGGGGATTGCATTAAAGGCCTTCTCCTTTTCGCCTTTCCCATGTCTCACAAATTGACTAAGAACAGTGAACTAAAAATTAATTACCTAGGTTTCACAGAAAAATCTTTCCAGGCAGGTGTTAATGACTTTTTTCTCAGGAAGTTTATCTGGTGGTAGCAGACTACCTCTCGGTGGAATTTTGGAACCATTATTTCAACAGCCTTTTGAGTCTGCTTTTAGCAGCTGCAAAAAATAAAATATCATGGTTCTGGCCTATTCCACTGACTTCCCTGAACATTTCTGGTAACTCTGCTGTTAAACTCTCATTTTCATGCCTTTGTTACAAAAATTTTGTCAGCACCTCTGTTGTAAAAAACAATTAAATATAGCCTGATTTGAAAAATATCTTAATTTTTCTATTAAAATGATTAGGTTTTTTTATCTTGAAACATTTGCAAAAGTGTTCAGGAAATGAAGAAAAATGTAAGATTAATTTATTTCTACAGACTACTGGAATGTAACTCATAGTTACCTGGACAATTAGTGGACATTGCTGTGTTCCAAATAATGGAGATAAAAGGACATGATAAAGCATGTATATAGTTTCTGTAAATTTGTAAATTAGAACATGGAAGTATTTTCCAAAAAAAAACCCTTCCCCAAACCCGAACATTTTAAAATTATAAAACACATGCCTAGAAGGAACCTGAGGAACTTGAAATAAAGTTCAGCACACCAAGATCCAGCCCCAACCCTCTCAGTGCTAGAAGATCCTTTCAAACACTCTTATCTTCAGTGCACTCCTCTGGATTCCTTCCACACCACCCACCCCTTTCTTAGGTGGGCTGTTCTGTGCTTTTCTGAACAGCAGTGGAGGGCTGGAGAGTAAGTGCTCACTGGTAGGACTTGCAGTCTCTGTTTTCCTACAGCCAGTGTTCCTTTCAGGGCATTCCACATCACTTTTTTTAAAAAAAGTGTCATAATGACACATTATCTGACCTTGGTTCTCGGGAAGGTTACGGAGTGCTATCATGCAGCACACCCAGGACAACCAGGTAATCAGGCCCGGTCAGCATGGGTTCATGAAAGGCAGGTCCTGCTTGGCTAACCTGATCTCCTATGACAAAGTGACCTGCTTAGTGGATGAGGATGTTGTCTACCTAGACTTTAGTAAAGCCTTTGACACTGTTTCCCGCAGCGTTCTCCTGGAGAAACTGGTTGCTGATGGCTTGGATGGGTGTACTCTTTGCTGGGTGAAAAACTGTCTGGAAGGCTGGGCCCAGAGAGTTGTGGTGAATGGAGTTAAATTAATTTGGCAGCCAGTCACAAGTGGTGCTCCCCAGTGCTCAATATAGGGGCTGGTTCTGTTTAATATCTTTATCAGTGGTCTGGACTCATGAACTCTTGATTGTGTGCACTCTCAGTAGGTTTGCAGATGACACCAAATTGGGTGGGCGTGTTGATCTGTTTGAGGGTAGGAAGAGGGATCTGGACAGGCTGGATCGATGTGCTGAGGATAGCAGTATGAAGTTCAATAAAGCCAAGTGCCAGGTCCTGCACTTGGGTCAAAACAACACCATGCAGCATTACAAGCTCGTGTAAGAGTGGCTGGAGAGCTGCCCAGCAGAGAAAGACCTGGGGGTATTGATTGACAGCTGGCTGAATATGAGCTGGCAGTGTGCCCAGGTGGCCAAAAAGGCCAATAGCTTCCCTGGCTTGTATCAGAAGTAGTGTGGCCAGCAGGAATAGGGAAGTGATTGTCCCCCTGTACTTGGCACTGGTGAGGACACACTTCGAATGCTGTGTTTTGGGCCCCTCACCACATGAAAGACATTGAGGTGCTAGAGCATGTTTAGAGAGGGGCAACGAAGCTGGTGAGGGGTCTGGAGAATAAGTCTTGAGAAGTGTCTGAGGGAACTAGCGCCGTTTAGCCTGGAGAAAAGGAAGTTGAGAGGAAACCTTATTGCTCCCTACAACTAACTGAAGAGAATTAACTCTAACTGAAGAGAGATGGGGGTTGGTCTCTTCTCCCACGTGACAAGTGATAGGACAAGAGGTAAAAGTCTCAAATTGTGCCATGGAAGGCTTAGGATAGATATTAGGAAAAAAATTCTTCACTGAAAAGGTTATCAAACATTGGAACAGGCTGCCCAGGGAAGTGATTGAGTCACCACCATCCCTGGAGGTATTTAAAAGATGTGGAAATGTGGTATATAGGGACTTGGTTTAGTGCTGGTCCTGCCAGTGTTAGGTTAAGAGCTCGGCTGAATGATCTTAAGGGTCTTTTCCAACCTAAATGATTATATGATTCTGTGATTCCCTGACTGTGAACCCAGCTTAAAATATGAATACACTTTAATTTAGTATAAGCCAGCCCTGCTGCAGCCTCCCTCTGTCTCTGTCCTCATCTCTCTCCTCTGAACTGAAAACTAATCTGCTAATAAAGGTATGTGTCACCTGCATTGCTTCTTTGATATGATTTACAGGGTAAAAAGTAGCTCTACCAATGTTTTTCAATTGCAAAAGGGAGGATGATGTGGCAGGAGGAGAGCATGACTCTTCCTTACAATGGCATGACTTTTACATTAAAATATTTATTGAGCTACTTTTAGCATCTTAGTATACTTACCACCATTACTTCTGTAGAGCTCTATTGCTCCTTCCTAGCCATGTTAGTTTCCATTTATCTCTTGGTTGTTTGTTTATTTTTTTTCCTTTTTAGTTTTATTTTATCTTACTAACTTCAGATAGTTTTGTCAATTGAGCAAAACAATTCTGCAGGTAGTCTTTCCTAAAGTGTTTCATATTCACCCAGCTTGCCGTTAGCACAGATTTTTGTGTGCTCAGGAACAAAATAGAAACAGGTCTATAAAAGAATTTGATATGTACAGTCTCCAAAGATAGCCAGAAACCACCGAACACTACACTTTGATCAAGTTTTTTGGTTTTGGGTTTGTTTTTTTTTTTGTCCAGTCTTTTTACCATTGTAAGATAATTTTAGCTGCAGTACATTTCCATAGTAAAGATATGAAACATCTTTTGCTTTCCCTATCAACTCTGCGCTGTCAAAAAAGAGGAGATGATTTTGACAAGGTATGCTTTTGTACTTCCTTTTGAGACATTTCCTATCTTATTTCCTTCAGGAGCTAATTAGATGATTGTTTAGTACTTTTCCACAATATCTGCCTGTGTTCATTATGTACAGTTCCACTTTTTCCTCTTTCTGGAGAAAAAAAGGCTGTATTTACTGTTCTCTTGTCTTCCAGTGTTTACTGTTGTTTCTTTTTCTCCCTGCTGAAGTTCTCTGAGATAATTAATTGCAAAAGATTCAGGATCACTTTTGCCATTTCCTTCAAAACTGTGGATTAAAATCCATCCCATTTACTCTCTTGTCTTGATTACGTCTCATTATTCTAAATATTTTGTAATCTGTCCTTTCATCTGCTGGCCTGAGCTAACCTATTAAATAAAGTTTGCTTCATGTGCATGGTTGCTATTAAATTTCTTGTCCAAAGGCTTCTACAAAAAAGCAGTAAATATGTTGACTTTATTATGATTATTCATTATTAATTCACATTCCCTCATACATAATTGATCTATATTTTCTCTCACCTTACTCATAATGTAATACAATGTGATTTCTTTTCATATTACTTTCTTTTTGTCTCAGTAAGTAGATCTTAAACCATATCTTTTCTGTGATTTTTTGTCTATGTTAATTTGCAATTTATTTAGAAACCCTGCTCATTCACATGTTCATGCTTCTGCTTTTTGTGCAGTTCTTTGTCATCAGTTTATTTAAGACCACTGAGTGCTACTATGGGGTCTTTTGCTTTACTTATTATCTCCTCTCCATCTCACATTGCCACTGCCTGTGATGCTGCCTATTTGGAAGCCACAAGCTCTCTTACCTTTCTTCTTTCTGTACTCTCTTAATCCATTTCATTATTTCTCTGAGTTGTAGAGATGATGTAGTTGTAGTCACTGTGGTTTCCCACCTCTCTCTTGGGCATTTGCTCCTTATGCTGGGCCCTCAACAAATTCTATTGTAGAAAGATCTGTATCTGTGTTTATCTCTCAAAAGAAGAAGGAAAAGGTAGAAATGGTATTTTTTCATTAATGCAAATATATTCAAACTGATAACCCACTATACTGGTTTAAGTTACTTAATAAGCTCATTTTTCTGTGTGAACAAGTTTTTATTTTGCTCAATAATTTATATTGTTTTATGGTAATATTGTTTATGGACTACTTATGAGTCATTTGCTCAGAGTATAGCATTGTGTACCTTGTAATCTACTTGCCTTGTGCAAGCTTTCAGCTACATGGTTGTTTGATTCTTAAATGCTTTTCAGAACAGTCCTCAGAAATTTCTGATGCACACACGTATTCGTATTGGTTGTGGACCCACCACTTGCATTCCTGACACTTTTGAAAAGTAAATTGCAAAGCAATATTTTTTCTGTGAATAATGAAAAGGTTAGTGGCTAAATAGATTGTTACAAAATCTTAATGTTTAAGATTCACAACAAATAAAATATATGACTTTATATCTGTTTATAGGCAATACTCAAGCTTCCCTAGCATTTATGAGAATTGTAATTTAACTGCAGTGAACTCTGCTAAAGCATTTGAATTATGCGTTACACTTGATTACTCCTAAAAATATCCCTACATTCTTCATTTCCCTTCTACATGGACCTATTGTGGTCCCCTGTTACAGCAATTTCTTGCCTTTTAGAATCCAGTCTCTGAAAAGCTGCCATAAAACTGTCTTATCTGTCCCCCATTACTTTCTATGTTGAATCCCTTTGATAACTTCCTCTGCATTTCCAGTTGGGTTAATTTTCTCATATTCCAGTCTCTGACTTTTCCCTGCTTTCATACATTCTCAGTTGCCTTAATCCATCACCATTTAAATGTTCTCTTCATTTTTCGATATTTATATTTTCCTCCTGGAGCTCACTTGCATCTTTGGTAAGCCAAGTTCCACCCTTCCTTTGAAATTGTTCTTGCACCATTGATAACATAATCGTCAAACAAGTGAAATGAAAAAACGTTGTAATCCTCTTTCTTGACAAAACATGTCTTCCTAGTAAATGGAATATCATGTAAACAAGAATTTTATTGAAATGCTTTATAAATCACATGACTTTTTCTGATCTCAAATAAATGCAAAGTATAGAAGTTTGCTGCAATTCTCAACAGAATGCAAATGCTATTTTGCAGTTCAAAGTTTCCTATCAAACGAACCAGATGTTTTCCATTACAGCACTTGCGTATCTCCAACTTGCTGGTGCCAGAAGTCCACTGAGGAAAAGATTTTACTGGAGGAGGCAACACTAGGCTTTTACACTGCATGGAATGAGTAAATGGCAGGCGTAAAATTGTAGCAAAATGCTGTGATGTCAGGCCAACCACCCAACAACATGGCAATCTAGAGGGACTTGAAAACAAGTCACATTATTAAGTCTTTTCCTGCCAGAGTTGAGGATTTATTAATTTTAGAGAGGAAAAGCAGTATGCAGTTACTTTTAAGTGTCCCCTCTAAAGTGAGAATTCATGTTTTATGACATTTCCTGGGGGGGTAAATGGTCAACGGTTCTGGCAAGTAATTTTTCCTTTTTTTTTTTTTTTGATTGCAAGACAACAATAAATGGCTATTAGGGCTGACCCTGTGATGAGGACAAGTAGTAAGAATTAAGTATTCATTATTATTTGATAATACCTAGCTTAGTTTTGAAATATGTGAGGAAGTTGGGTTTGCTAACAATAAAATATTCTCTTCACAGAAACTTTCGGTTATATAACTTATAGTCTGATCCAGGTTGCAGGGAAGTAAATGACAACACTTTCATAGAGGGCAATAACAGCAGGATACACCCAGTAATTCATACAACAGTCTGAGTACAGACCTAGAGGGGAAAAGAAATGGAGAAAAGCATTTGTTTAAAAACTTTTATTGGTTCACTCTTGACTCTGGTGCTCTTAGCAAAACTAATGCAGAGGTTGGCAAAGGTAAGGAAACCTATGAAAAAGTTTCTGTATAAGGCTATGCACAATCTCAAGTGCAGAGAGAGTTCAAGGTTATCACTAATAAACTTTATATGTGAGTCAGAGATCTTTAGTAAGTCACAGAGAGTCTTCTGTGAGAGACAAGCATCAGCAAGAGCAGAAAGTGGAAATGCAACGGGAATGCTCTGATGAGACTCAGAGCTGATGTATGTAGATTGAGTATAGGCGCACGTAAATTCCATACAGTTAATAATCATAAACATTAAATAACAAGTGATCATAACTAGGCTGGATTTGGAAACTGGCACTTGATTTTAGATTACTTCCACGCTGGAATATGTACTTTGGGGATTTGGAATACATATTAGGAAAAAACCCAAGAATATAAGTGTTTTGTGTTTTGTCTGTTTACAGCTAAGTCCTTTTTTTACAAAAAGCTAGAATCTGACTTTTCAATAGTGCACTCTGCCATCAGTCACATTTGAAAAGATTTCTCTCACCAGCTAGCAATTTTGCAAGCAAAAGCCTGGCAAACCCAATAATAATTTTTCCTATTGTTTCATTCTTTGTCTAGTACCTGATTAAAACGAGTACAAAATGTTAAGCTATATGCATTTAAATTTATGTGCTATTCTAAGACCAACATATATTCCAGCTGTAGGAAAATTCATATCAATTAAGTTATAAAAGAGATGGATCTGGCTAAAAATGATTCAGTAGGGATTTAGCCAGTGCTGAAGAAGATATTGTACACCGATATCCCCAAATGTAATCGGTTTAGAGGTTAGTTTTTAGAAGCCTATAGTGGGTTGACCTTGGCTGGGTGCCAGGTGCCCACTGAGCCACTCTACGACTCCCCTCCTCAGCAGGGTCAGGGAGGGAAGGAGAAAATAAGATTGAAAAAACTCTGGGGTCAAGATAAAGGCAGTTCAATAA
Organism: Jacana jacana; assembly: GCA_013400555.1. Lineage (NCBI taxonomy): Eukaryota > Metazoa > Chordata > Aves > Charadriiformes > Jacanidae > Jacana > Jacana jacana. Next base: position 12,717 of record VZTM01039300.1, read on the forward strand.
AGCAAAAGCAAAGGCTGTGCATGGAAGCCAAGGAAAACCAAAGATTATTCTCTACTTCTCATGAGCAGGTGATGTCCAGCCACTTCCTGCCCAGTAGAGCCTCAATGTGGGTAGCGGTTTCTCCAGAAGACAAATGGAATAAGGTAAGGAATAGTCCTTTGGTCAACTTGGGTCAGCTGTCCTGGCTGTGTTCCTTCTCAAGATCCTACCCACCTCCAGGCTACTTGATGGGGGGAGAATACAGAAGAGACATCCTTGATACTGTGTGAGCACTGCTCAGCAGTAGACAAAACACTTTGGTTATCAAAACCTTTCTTGCTACCAATGCAAAGCACAGCCCCCAGAGTGAGAGCTGCTGTGGGGAAAATTAACTCCATCTTAGTCAGACCCAATACAATGCCTTGGTATTGCTAAAGATATTGAGGTTCTTATTACATTTCAGCAAATATATGGTATTCAAATTCACGGGGAAAACTGCACAAGCATGATCCTGGAAATATCTGGAAATTAAGTACTGACCAATTTGTGACAATTACCTAACACTGTAGTCATACAGGAAGTCTGAATGTTTCTCTAATATGTTTTACTCGAGAGTCAAAAGAAATGGCTTCTTGTTAATTCATGAGAATTCCTCTAGTTCAGAATGCTGTATGGTTCCAGGAAGCTCTGTACCTCAAAGGGACTCTCCAAAAGGAATGCCTGTTCCCATCATGAAAATGGAAAGCCCCAAAGTTCCCTTTTAAAAATTGCTAGTTTTCTTTGATTTAATTTACTATAGATCCCAATAACTGTTTCCTTGGTACAACCTCGAAGTAATTGTGCTTATGGTGTTTAATGTGACAGGATATGTTTCAGTTTTCAGAAATACAAATTTACCATTTATTTAGCATAGTGGTTATAGAAGCTTTAGTAGCATTTCAGTTTTCAAAACTGTCCTTTCTGGAAATATTTACACACTTTTGTTGAGTGCAAAATATGTAACCTTGCCTTCCTCTTCAAAGCTTCTCAGCCTTGCACCAGAAGATGCTTGGGTGGATTGTGGTTCAACCAGCTGCAGAAGCCATTCTAAGAAAAAACATCCTCATCAGGAGGAAATACTGTTTTAAAATCAGGTGCTTTTATCTTCAGTATTTGAATTAACACTTGTCTATGTTTTGTTTTTTTGTTTTTCTTTTTTTAGAGCATTACTCTTATCAGTGTTAGGAAGGCTGATATTTTAGAGTTCTTCCATATGCATTGTATGAACCATAGCAAAATGTATCTTTATTAGAATTTTCCCTTACCTGCAGATACTGTCTTACTACGGCTTTTGTTGAGTAAAGCTGTGTTAATCACTTTCAATATCTGTTTTCTCCCTTTAACCTTTAAGTTCAGCTGCATTTACAATCATATTATTGTTAAGTGATCTGGAGAACGTGCAGGTGTTTTAGTTAAATGGGCGATGTTGAAACTGAAGCTCCAAGACAAAGTTTCCTTCCTACTTCATATGTACAAGTAGTTTTTAAAAAAACATTTCAGCTTTGCTGCAGATACTGTGACAGAACTATTTGTAAGAAATTTCTGCGCATAACTTATCAGTAAATTTCTGGTAGATTTTGTCTTCAGTGAAGATATAGCAATGACGTAAAAAGCTGAGCATTTATTGTGTCAGAGAACAGATTAGGTCTTCCTGCCTTGTCATTTCTGAAGTTTTCAAACACCCAAGTCCTGGGATATCACCAAACTATGGAAATCAGCCTTGGAGTTCTCTCTAAAACATAATTCCTTTCCCATTATGGCCTTAGCTTTAAAGGAATGGGATTGTAAAAAATATTTCAAATTATTTTGAAGCATGTCCAGAATTTGAACCTTTTAGGTATATATTTCCAATATTTTTTACATAAATAGGAAGTTGTCAACAGAAATGTTTCTTCTTTTTTTCTTTTTATTTAAATAAAAAATGGAAAGCTAGGATTTTCATAAAACCAAGGAACTTGGTTTGAAGCTCAACTGTTTAATACAGTGAGTTTCACTGTAAAATCAGAAGCACTGCCAAATAGTGTTTGACTTTCTTTTCTTTCCCCCTTCATTTTGCTTATTTTTCTGTCTGCTACAGAAGTCTTTGATGGGGTCATTAATTTACAGATTGAAAAAATTTCTCAAGCTACAGAGACAGTTAAAGCAAATCTATTGTTGAAGTTTCCAAATTGCATGAAGCATAATTGTGACATCTGAAAGACGAGGTACAAGACAGAATCTAAAAATGACACTTTTGGTGTTTTGGATAACTTTAGCTACATTTTCAAAGTGAATACTTGCAGAAGAGCCAACTTTAAGTAACTTCCGAAGCTGGATTTTTAGTTTTCATAGCTAAGATGGCAGTAAGTTCTGAAGATCATAGTTGAAACCGTCTATAGCTGTTGGTGTTTGGCAAAACCTGCAAAATTCAAATTCGGTCAAGGTTATATTGGTACATTAGTGCCTGGATTGAAGATAAAGGCTTACTCTATTGATTTAATGTGCTAGCTTCAGAAATTATGCTCTGGATTGAAATTTTACTTTCAA
>VZTM01039301.1:0-21845 GCA_013400555.1 Jacana jacana
CGGCGATATCCCCTTTATTGGTCCAGGTTGGTTTGGTTTCAAACTAACCATTTGCATCTTGGTACAGAATTGTTTGCAACTGATGATTTTCACTGGAAATAACTGGTTGACTAGTCATTCTGTTGAGGCTAGCGTGGTGTTTTGGGGATAGAGATTCTAACTGGTGAAGGATAATATGAATCCAACAGTCAATCCAGTAATAACTAGGTTAGCATATCTACAGCTTGACTGTTGGATTCATATTATCCTTCACCAGTTAGAATCTCTATCCCCAAAACACCATGTGTCATGTAACAGTCTATTTGGAGGTAGGTTTTATCCAAGCACACCTTACTTACTTATTTTTTAACTCTGTTAAAAAGGGTTGTTGGAGTTCACGAGCATGTCAAATACTCTCTAATCCCCATTTTGTCAGGTCTAGTGACTGTACCTTCTCTAAATCAATCATGTCATTCTACAAAGCATTTCCTTTTCCTATTTTTAACATTTGACTTTCAGTCTGAAAGATAAGAGGTGAATAGGAATGGATAATTTAGCTTTGGTATAGTCCTAACTACTGTATACATATCTATCATGTCCATATTTTTCTAATTTCTAACTTAAACAGACGAAATCATCAAAGTCCTATGTGGAAAACTTTTAATGTCTCAATCACTTTCACTGCTTGCCTCTAAGCCCACTTTATTTCTGCTGTCCTTTTAACGACAGAGCAACATTAATCAATATTTTCAACAGTCTTGAGAGAATTCAGATGAGAAAGATGCCTGAAGGGCAGGTTCAAATGCTCAAGCCTGCGTTTTATGGTCTTGCAAGAAATGATACAGACACAGATGCTCAAATTATCAGCCCCACTTGCTACTTATTTGGTTCAGCAGCTCCAACTCATCCACTTTTTCTTGCTGCTTTCACTCCATATCACCTCATGCCTGAACACAAATCAAACCCTGTCAGACAGTTTTCAGCACATGTTTGATAGTCCTGGGATTCTTTCATGACTCTTGCATGTGATTCAGAATGAATCCTCTGTTCACAGATTTTAAGTCCTGTACCAATATTAATCATTGAGCATAATCCAGTGAGACAGCACCTCACTGTTCAAACAGCAGATGATCCTGTGTGCCTTCTAAAGATCATCCAGTTGCTAATACAGTAGAGGGAAAACAGTCTTCACCTGCTGAGTAGAAAAAATAGCATTACTATGATATATTGAAGAACTGCATTTGTTAGTTTTATTTGCGGTATTGTTGGCAAATAAGGAGAGGAACTGTTAACATTTGTGTAGGGGAGGCAGTGGCTGAACATATACAATTGGTGCTTTTATTTGCCACAACCTAGATTCAAACACTGATGTACTAGGACTTACTCCAACATAAAATAAGAGATAATCAGATCCTACACCAGCTTCTCTTTGTAACAAATAAACACAATAAAAATCTAGCCTTCCTTTTTGAAGAAAATCTTTCACAAATGATCTGAAAGATGCCAAGATGTCAGACTGCCTGCCTGAATCAAAAGATGACAGCAAGGCATCCGCTCCTTAAATTCCAAAATCCATATGAAGCTGATAATTGAACTGGCAAGCTGTAAAGAAGGAATCCTTTCTCCGGGCCACTGCACAGCAATAGGAGATCTCTGAACTGCTGATTTAAAGGAAAGATATGGGATAAGAACTGCACCAGCGCATCCTATTGATTTACTGTAGAGCTGAAGTTGTGGCAGTTCAGTAATACTGATGCTGCAATCTGGAAGATTTATATTTTAGCCACCTTTATCAATTTGCTTTGGGTAGCATAAGAGAACAGTAACAGTGACGACAGGATAGGTTTTATAGCAGGGGACAAGGGACTTCAGGATAGTAACTCACCAGCTACCTTGCAGGGATGTCCTAATGGTTCATTTCCAGTGCTACTGTTACCCAGACTGCCTACCTTACAGCCCATGTGAGCCTCTCTGCCCACGTTGCAAATGTGTTTTATGATTTGAGTGTTGACTTACTGTGGATGTGGGCCAGATTTGTAAAAGTAACTTGGTGCTGAAGGAGTTTTATAGGCATATTGTGACTTTGGTTTTTGGTTGTTGTTTTTTTTTTTTTCTGGATACCAACAAGTGCAGGGCATGTTTTGAAGACCTTAATCAGTCTTTAACCTCCCAAATAGCTTTTAATAGCTTCAGCTGTACCACCAATTTCCTCAAGCAATGCTGAGCATTGCTAATTTATAGGATTTATAGGCACCTAAATTTTGCCAGCATGAATTACAAATATGAACCAAAATGTTCTGGAAAATTTGGCCAAGTAGTGCAATCAATATCTCTGGAGCCCAACCAGATCAGACACATATCAAATTTAGCATTACTACAGTAGGTGATTTGGGCTATGCCATGCAGTTAGATCTCCATGTGGATTTACTTGTGTAATTCCAAATGAGGCACCTTAGTACCTGCCTGAACCTGGAAAAAAGTAAATTTCTTTAACATTGTTTCAGGAGTGCCTAAAATGTCACCTAAGACTGTCCACAATCTGCTTATGCACAGAACCATCTGAACTTTACATTGCTGGGCAGCTAGATGCCAATTAATGCCTAAGCGCTGTCAGAAATCATAAAGTAGATGTACTTAATTCTTTGTTGGAAGCCAGTCAGTGACATTTTCAGAGTTCAGAGTTACATCCCATGCAAAATGTGGCTGGAAGAGAGGTTACATGGGTTTGCTTTTGCAGTTAGAGTGGTAGAAAACTCACACAAGATGCTGCAGATGCAGCTTTGATCCTTTTTATTGTTTTTAACCCCCCTCCTCATGCTTTAACCACCAGGCCAGAAAGCCTTTCTTAGTCTCTTTTCCCTTCTCCCTTTTTTTTGACTCGATGAATATTTAATGATCCTATATAAAACAGACCATCTTCCTCCTTCAAGAGAGTGATAGTCTGAGCATTCGCTTAAGATGGGAGATAAGCATTCAACCACCATGTAACAGAAACATTTCTTAAAATAATCTGTATCTCATGCATCCACTGGGCATTCAGGAGGGACCATCATCAGATTCTGCATTTTGTCAGAACACGGTTAGTTTAAGCTGTTAACACAGAAAAGGGTTCAAAATAGTTTTAGACCAGTAAATACTTTCTGAGAGAGCAAGTATCTAGGATACAATTTTTCTCATTGGTAGTTCTTACAGGCTACAGCACCATTTCACTAATAAACTCACTTATTGTTTGGCATCTAAATAACACCAGGTAGAAAAAAATCCTGCATCTGGTCTTATTGCATTTTGCAGTAGCTCTTTTTACTTCTCTGTTTTATAGATGTAGTCTTGAAGAAGGTAAAAACTGAGAAGGAATATTCATTGCAGAGCTTGTTTCTTAATGCATATATCTTACCAGAACTGACAAACCATAGATGAGAGTGTGTGTGCAAGGAAACTGGGGAAAATACACCTTAAAAAAATGTCTTTTTTTAATTTGTTTGTGAGGGATTCAGGAAAAAAAATAATTTGAGGAATAAAAAAAAAAAAGGAATAAAAAAATAAAAATCTAGGAAGTATTTAATAGGTGAATAGTGAATAACAGGATAAGAGTTTAATACTCCTGAAAAAAATCTGAGCGTGATTAATTGAGTCAAAATGATAACCACGTTCTCTGTCTTTATGTATGTGGGAAGGACTGTGTGTGGATTACTAAAATGCACTTGATAGATTTTCTAACAAATGTTCATAGTTCTGTGGCTGTTTGCTGGCTTACTCTCAAGCTTAAATTACAATGACTGAAAAGTTCCTCATTGTCATCCTGTAAATAGTGATCTGTATCCAGCCTGCACTGAAATAATGATGGGCTGTGATGGATGGAAAATCTTCTGCTGTACATGTATATGTGTCAAAAAAGTGCCATTTAGGATCTGGAGTTTTATTATGATCACATTTGCAATTATTATTTTTTTATTGACATTTTGCAGGAAGAATTACATATTTCCTGTAGTTTTGCTCTGACCAGCCAGTCAGGAAATAATCAAGTTCTAGAAAGCCAACAACATAATATCTTCCAATAATTTGCTGTATTTTAATTTTGAAAGTGGGTTGAAAATGGAATAGTTTGAGCAACTCTAAGTAGAATTCTAGTGGCATGATTTAAATGCCAGCTGTAAACATACTCCATTTCAGTGATGAAAATAAAAGTTCAGCTGTTTGACAATGAATTTATAACTGTCCTGGTTTGAAGTAAAAAAGAACNGCAATTATTTTTTAAATATTTTCCTTAAATTAGTTTTGTTTCTTTCTAAACTCATAGGTCTCTTTTCACACTAAGTCTTCTCTCCCTTCTCTGAAGCAGAGAGGAGTAAAAGAGAGCATCTGTCANCAATTTTCTGTTTAGTAATTATACTGTTCAGCTAAGCCTCTCCAAATTAACTGAAACTCTCTGAAATTAACATTTTTAAAACAGTAGTCTGCTTCCAGAGTTATAAGATTTGATTGCTTATAATTTATACTAAGGAATAGTATACAGAGGCGGTCTTGCTTATAATTATTTTTATAATAACTAAAAGGCCAGCTAACTTTGTTACATGCCCCTTCAGAGAGTCGGAAGTAGAAGAGCATAGAGGGGAGGAGCGGACAGGCCAGGTGACCCAAAACTAATCAAAAGAGTATTCCATCCCATCTGCTTCATGCTCAGTATAAAAGCTGAGGTATCAAATGGGCGGCCTTCTCTCTTCAGCAGCCAGCATCAGAGCAGGACTGTCCGTTTGTCTGCCTTTGATCCCAATCTGTGTATTTCTGAATCCAGATCCAGAATCCAGTTTCTGTCTGTCACTGAGTCCAGTCTGGAACTTTCCCAGTGCCTGCTGGTGACAGGATCGTATTCCTGGGAGCCTGATATGTTTTTTTATATATTGTATATATTTCATTATTTTCTTGCAATTATTTTTTAAATATTTTCCTTAAATTAGTTTTGTTTCTTTCTAAACTCATAGGTCTCTTTTCACACTAAGTCTTCTCTCCCTTCTCTGAAGCAGAGAGGAGTAAAAGAGAGCATCTGTCATTTGTTTTAGTGACCAGACCAGCCCAAACCACAACAATAGCCCACATATTTCTTTTATTAATCTATTTAATGAATTTGGCATCAGGATAAATTTTGTTTTGCAGATCTTGCCACTTTTGATCATCAGATACCTTGGATTGTAAATTATTTAGAAATTTCAGGGGTAAGACAAGCGTCCCTGAATGCTGACTACATTCAAATTTTAGATAGTTGATATGTAGGCCCGGGTTTGGATTTTAACAGAAGTAGATCCATCTTTAAACAATAACACAATAAATGTTAAGCAAATATTTTCCTAAGAAATGTGAAACTCCTTTTTTTTTAGGATGCAAGCAATAATAAGTTGCAGGATACCTCATCACATTCAGGCGTGTTTAATTTTGGTTTGATATTTCATGATTTCAGAATTTTATGTATATGAAGGTTTGCCTATCTCATAGGTTTTAAAATTTATTAATGAACATAAAGAAGTTGATGGGAGGGGGCTGCCATAGAAAGGCAATTATCTTGAACAGAATCCTTACTACTGTCAAAGAACGGTGAAACTGCATTTCAGCCTGCACAGTGATCAGTTGTTTTGTTGGGTTTTTTTTGTTGGCCAGTGGTACCAAATTCAGTGTTGCTCTTCATCTGGTCTCTGGAGACAAGTGATTTTGATCACCAAAATAGAGAGAGAAATGCAAATCAGAGATAAAAAATCCCAGAGGAGGCTCAGAGTAATTCTTATGAGTAAATGATTCAAACTCTTGTCTGGTAAGAACCGTGTATTTTCTACCTTGATCGTTTCAGCAGCATGAAGGACAGAGGTAAGCATTTTGTAGCATCCTTAACTAGAATTTTCTGTCTCATAGCTGTGACATAGAAATATTGAAATACCTGTATTTGTGTATGTCTGTACGATCAGAATTCATTTGCATGTCATACCGGTCTTTTATGTCTTCTGCTTTACTTAAAAAACATAATGCATTGCAATAAATTTGTGGTATTAAAGAAGCCTTTGAATAAGCTACAAGAGATTAGAAATAAAAATGAAAAAAAAAGAAAAAAAAAAAAAAGCTGTGGCCTTGCTGAAGAGAGAGAAAGCATACTTGAGCAGCAATGACTTATTCCTTCCAATTTTGAAAACTGCAGAATTTGGTGTCACTTTCTGATTTTACTCCTTTCTTTAAAGTTCAGGTATCTTAATTAAGGAATAATAATTTTCCAATGTGTTTCTTTTTAAAATCCTGGTTACAAGTAAAATATATGGAAAGTGTATATATATACAACCATGACTGACATCAGGAGAAAGCTATATTGTAATCACTGGTGTTCACAGGGTGTTAAATTACTAAGTGGAACGATGACATGGAATTCTCAAATAATAAAAATTCTTCTCAAAGATGAGTTTTTTTTAAATGTTGTAATAAAGATTTGCCTGTCCATATTGCATTGATAGCAGGGGAAGGCAAATTTATGCGTAGATTTTACAGTTGGAAAAATGAGCAGGTAAGGAAAGTTACTGTGTTACAGCTTATATTTTTCCTCAGAGCTTTCTGGCTACCAGTTATGGCCAAAATTTTTTGTGCAGGAAAAGAACAGAAGAACGTGATGAAGGAATGACCATACATTAAGGGAATGAGACTACCTCTTCTGTTCCTATATACCTTTCAGTCACTCCAATAATAAATCCCAATTACCTTTTTTTTGTGTATAATTATTTAGTCTCATTGGATTCATTACTTTTAAAAGGGTTCTTTAAATTAACTACATGCCTAAATGATTTGCTGAATAGTTATTTTATTGAAGGTTTTTCTTTAAGGCAGGCATTGATTCATATTTTAACCGCTCCAAGGCATTGCTTACTCAAAATATTTGGGCCACGGAGTGAGGTAATAGGATCCATGAGTGGATATGGAGAAGAGAAGGCTCCGGGGAGACCTAAGAGCAGCCTTCTGGTATGTGAAGGGGGCCTACAGGAAGGCTGGGGAGAGTCTTTTTTACAAAGACCTGCAGTGACAGGATGAGGGGCAGTGGCTTCAAGATGGAGAAGAACAGATTCAGAATGGATATTAGGAATAGGTTATTTACTCTGAGGGTGTTGGACCACTGGAACAGGTTACCCAGGGAGGAGGTGGTTGATGCCCCTTCCCTGGAGATATTCAAGGTGACGTCCAACAGATAACTCTGTTAACAGATAACAAGGTGACGTCCAACTCTGGGCAACCTGGTCTAGTTGGGAGTGTCCCTGCTGACTGCTGGGACGTCAGATGAGATGACCTCTGGTGGTCCCTTCCAGCCTGGACCATTCTATGATTCTGTGATACTATGATATGCTGACCTGTCCTGTTGTTCATCACTTTATCCAGGGACAACTCTCTGTGAAGAGAGAATAACTTCTACTGCCACTGTTTTATCAGTGTAAGCTTTTGACAGCCCTTGAATGGCAGGGAAGGGAGGAGGCAGAGCAGCCCTGGGTGGCAGGAGGAACTCAGGACAGGGAGGAATAAGCTGGACAGAAGTCCCAGAAAAGGATACCCTGAAGCCCTCAGGCAGGCGAGGTTCAGTGCAGAGCTCCTGCTCAAACCGCTCAACATTAGCTTTTAAATACTCATAGAATAGGCAGAAATTCACAAATCTGGGTATTGTCTTTGGCATAACCTAGAGCTGAAGTGCCCTTATGTTTCTGATATTGTAAACACATCTCTCAGCACATTTGAGCTCTCTTAAGTGATAGCATGTAGCTGTAGATATAGGAGCATGGCAGCACTTCTTGGTGACTGGTATAAGTTTCACAGGTCATACACACTGTTTTTTCCCCTTCACACATCATGGTAGCAAATACTTAATTCTTGTTGTAAAGTTTGTCTGATAGAGAATAAGAAATACTGTTTTCACTATTAGAAATACCTTCATTTTTATCATCAGGAAGATAAACCACAGGCATGCCTCTAAAATCCAATCCATACTATATGCTGATCTGTACTGTACTTTGTCTCATCAGGACTAGACAAATAAAATACCATATAGCATTATTTCTCTTGATACCAACATTTAGTCATAACTATTTGATACCTGGATATGTGTTTGCTTTCTAAATCTGGGGTGGAAAAATAGGAATCCTGGTTGTTCAATTATTTTGGTTTTATTACTATGCTGCATTTTTACATTTTAGCAGATTATTCCAGTTTGCAGAACACCAAATATTATCTGCTGAAAGTATACTGTGATAAACTAATACATTCCATGACAATTTCCAAATTTTTCAGTCAAAACAGAATCTGACAGGATTTCAGTTTTATGATAAAACTATGTCAGAGCTACAGAACTGCAACTGTATTCCCACATGTAGAAATAGATAAACTCAAACTCTTGGACAGATTTATGAATCTGGGCAACTCAGAACCTCATTCTTCAACTTGGCTGTTTTTCTCCCTAATCTCCCATCCACATTTAGGGACTCCCTTCTGACAATGAAGTAGTACTGCAATGTGAGAAATGGAATCTAGGCAGAACTCCCAGGCCCATATTAATTTTGTTCATTTATTTTGTTTGCAGTTCCATATTTTGTTTCTCCAGTTCCACAAGAATATGATCTTATCTGTGTAAATAGACTTTTTTGTTGTAGTTTACCTATAGAAAACAAACAAACAAATATACTCATTTTCTGAAAAAGCTCACCTTATTTTTAGAAGGAACAGGATTCTTTTGGAGAGTTTTGTGAGATTACCTGTTGTAAAACCAAGAGGAGTGCTGCATGTAGCAGTATATTCTGAAAGTACAATTGGAAAAGTTGCCAAGATCATCTCTTTAATCTGGCTGATGAAAGCACATGAACTTTTTTACAAATGTTCACATCAGTTCTGATCATTTTTCCACTGTCTTTGTAAATTGGTTCTACATTTCAGCAAATTCCCAGTTATTCTTAAAATCTTATTCCCCAATTCTGCAAAACAATTATTATTGAATCCTAGCATTAATTTCAAGAATATTGAAATACTTCTTTAAAACATATTTAAAGCATGCAGCTTTTAATTTTCAACTATCACTTGTCTAAATATCTGTAGGATATGTAGAATAGCAGATGACCCAGACTGATTACATGCTTATTAATCTAAGAATACAGAGGAAAATTCTGCTAGTAGTATTTAAGATAAAAGAGAAATAATACAAGCACATCAGACATTTGCTGTCAGTGCTTTGTCTTAAGCAGTATTTTCTTACCTGTACAATGCAACTTTAAATTGTGCATTATGGTGACATACAACATTCAGTGTTTTGGGGTTTTTTTGACCACAGGCCATCTGAAAGGCAAATGACCTTTAAAAATAGGAGTGGGGGTTCATGCATTTGGTTTCTTTCAAGAAGATGCTCACTGAGCTTTTTTCTTACATTTGTACAATAAGAAATGGCATGTTGCACTTTGGTAACATACAATATACTCTCTTTTGTCACTTTCCTAAACTAGATCTTTAGCTTGTGAGCAGAAATTAAATTTTCCTTTCTTGTCTGTTTTTCATCCGAGAACCATGCTCTGACATTGTATTTTCTTGTTTCACAAATCTCATATTTTAAAAAAATGTATGCTAGTGTCTTGAAGAGTTCTCAGGACCTAATCTTAATGGTGAGTTATAGATATATGTAAAAACTATTCATGATTTAAAAAAATATTTATTTTTGTACCATACAAATAAAAATAGTTATGAGATACGAGTATCTCTGTACAAGCAACTGTTTTTTTCATAGTTCACTGACCTAGAATATTAGGGTGACATAAAAAAAATATTCATTTTGGAATCAAAGCATCAAAGTTTCAAAACAAAATGCATTCACCATTTTAAGTATTGTTCCAGAGAATTTTGTGGTGAAGCTGTTCAGCACAGATCTTGAAATATCTTTATTTAACTGAACCTGATTTTCAATGACTTGTCTGCCCTCCAAACTTCATATAACGTTTACTATTGTGTTCCCAGGGTCAAAACCCATTGCAAAACCTTTTAAATAACAATCTTAGCTGAAGATCAATTCTCTTTGGCAACATAGTTATTACAAACTTCTGTGCAGACTCAGCCATGCACCGAGAACTGCATCTGAGATTGGCTTGGGGGCTGCCTGGTATGTGTTGTGTGTATCAAGATCTTGTTAACAGTAGAATTCCCAGCAGAAGTGTAAACAGCCTTTTATCCCAGATGTTGGTGTGCAAGAGGTATGTAATTGTGGATCTGTAAAAGTAGCTAAAGTGTTCGTAAATATTAAATGTTTCTAGAATTTGGTGGGGTTTTCTCATAGATGTTTCCCAGTATTTTTAGCCTCTCTCATATGACAAATAGCAGCAAATGAGACAGGGTTTCCTTTCCTCCAGAAAAGGGATAGAATTACTCCCTTTTTCCTATGTGCCTTGAGTATTTTTAAAAAAAAACTAAGTGGTTTGCAGGCCACTCACATTTTCAGTGAGTGAAATTTGCCTCCAGTCTCATCCAGCTTAATGTGCTCCTGTGCTTGTCATGAGACTGCTGAGCTCTGATCACCCTCATGACACTGGGTGGATTCATTCTACAGTCAAAGCAGAAGCTACTGATCTCCAACTGTCTTCAGATGTACTCACTACAGTGCCATTCACTAATTCACAGTTTTATTAAGCTACCAGTAAGAACCTGACAAATCACCTTTCTATGCCTGAAAATCCCACTGAGCCTGTAAAAGGCTGGTGATAATACTGAGAAGCTGCATTGAATTCTAATTGAAATTAGCCTAACCTGAAGGATTAATGTATTTTTCTTCTGAAAATTATAGTTAATATTGCCATTGCTGTAGCTAAAAAACATGCATATTTACAGTTTCATAATGGATTATATTAGACTGTATTCAGATCACTCTTGCACAGGGAAATTATAGTGCTCAAATGCAAAAGATTCAAGTAAAATCAAGTGGGCAGTCCTCTAACCAAGGGGACTGCAACTGGCTGCAGCTCCTCCAGATATTTATGAGGACCTTGTTCAGCTGTCCACATCTGCTGTGAGCCCCAAATGTATCCCCCCAGATACCCCAAATGGGTATCTGGAAGTGTCTATTCACAGCTGGCTCCAGGCATTAGAAAGGCTGTTGTAGCCAAAGAGCAGAAGTGTTTGGGAGGCAGGCTGAGAAGCACCTCACTGTCACCTCCCTCTGCTGAGCAAAGTGGAGACAAGCCAGAGTGAGGAACCCATGACACACGGCATAGCCTGAAAGACCCAGGCAATGGCAGGTATTTTGAAAGTGAAACATAACTGAAATAGCTCAGCAAGCAGGTATCAACTTTGTGACAGCTTGTTATACCTGTTGTGTTTAGTTTTTTTAAAGGCATGGCTGTTTTTTAACAAAACGGCAGGGCTGATGATGGCTCTACCGAGGGCAGCAGCAAAGTATGATGAAACAACTCGGTGGCTGGCGCTGTGCCATGAGCCAACCCATGCCGTGTACATGGCTAGCCAAACTAGGGCTCCACCTGACCACAGCTCTTCTTTCTTGTAACGTGAAGATGTTTTACGATAATATCAATTTAATAAAAAAGGAATCAAGCTCCGATATTCAGCGGTTTTAGATGACTCCATCTCCAATCAAACTGAAGTTTTCACCAGTATAAGTTATGTAAAGATACTGGGTATTGTCTATCCATCTGCGTAAAGTGCTGTGCTATGCTAGGCAAGCATGGTACTTTAGTGGGAAAGAAAAGCTAGAAAAAAAGAAAAATAGTTTTTTTTTCCCCCTGATGCTGTATCATAATTTGTTTAACCTCTGAAAATAAGCTTTAAGAGGATTTTTGGCCAGTCTGTGGAAGCTAAACAGATAAGTTCTGTGTTAAATTTCAGCTGAATATGATTTGAAATGGAGGTGATATTAAAAACTGAAAATAATAGTTTAAAACTGAAAAAAATATCAAACCCTGCAGAAAAATTAAAAAAAAAAAATCTATACCACATCAGTGTAAACTGTGATGCATCAGAAGTATCAGTATCAGTATGGGACTGCATGTGTTTATTACATCTCAGTGTGTTGTTTCACTGTCTTTGTACTTGCCGGTCTGTGTAATCATTGTTCCCTGTTGGATTTCATGTAAATTCTGAGTGCAAGCAATACTTAGCTCTTCTGGAAGCATTTTGCTCTACTGAAGTACCTCACCAGGCAATACGATATTCCCATTGCTCAGTGGTCCTCTTGTTCTCGCAGCCTCATGTGTCAGCCCTTAGGGACTGAAGCTGCATCTGCTGTGGAGCTGTTTCTGTAATAGCTTTCTGACAGCCTATTCCAGGTAGTCTCTAATTAGACACACCCAGATGGTGGGCACTGAGCAGATGTACTGCCAGCTTGGGGTGGATATGGAAGGAAGTTTTCTTTTGGTTCCCCATAGTTTGTCTTTCTAATGTTTCTTCTCAGTTCTTCCTTCATTTGAAATGTTGGGTTTTTTTTTCACAATTTCTAAAATGTGAAGAAAACTCAAGCACTCTAATTTTTATTTTGGCTCTAATCTAAGGCACTAAATATTCACACTCCTTGGTGTAGTTTGAATCCTAGACATACCAAAATCATGTTACCCAAGTGCTGTCATGAACAAGCCTGCTCACTTGCGCTTTGATACAGAATCTTTATCAGCAATTAAGATTTTGTGCTTGGAAACTAATTAACAATTATGTTCATGCTGCCAGAGACATAAGTAAGCACACTCAATCATGTCTATGTAGCCAGCCTTGCAGATCAAATGAATGTAACTAGCTGGAATAGAGTGTGATGTTTTCAGTCACATGAATAAACACAAGAAGCAGATCTCCAGAGTGAGAAACACTTACTTTCTGACAGACTCTTTTCAGAGCAGAACCATACTTTGGTGTTTACCACATCTGACATTGAAAAGATTTTGAGGCATACTACTTACTTACCCAGCAATTTGACCATCACGTTCGCAGTGCAGTGTTCCCTGATTCATGTGCCATAAATGTTGATGTATTTTTCACAGCATTCAAGATATAGAGAAAATTATAATTTTAGCTTAAAAGTTCCTGTATTATTCCTTTACCTTTCTAAGCCTGATCACACACAGAAATAAGAAAAAAAAAAAAAATAATCACAGCTCATATGAAACCTCTTGGATTTGCACTACAATGTCCTGTAATCTCCTATGTTTCAATAGTTTTAAAGTCAACCATCAGGTATCATCTTTCTAATGATCTAATTTATTTGAAAGTGATGTTCACAAAAAGCCTATGTGCCAAACTTAGTAATGTACAATGTGAGATTTTGTAAAGTATATAACTTGGGAAATGAAGACAAACTTGAAACCCTGAAGGCAGCCTATGTAAATCGGAACACTTTTTTTCTGAGGAGGTTTTGAATACATCTCTACAACTTTAACTGTCAAGAAACATAACTGAAATGGGATTAAGTCATTATTTGTGTAGTGCTTGAATAATAATAGATTTTCAGGATGCATGTGAGGCTTACTCTGTTCCTTCTTTTACATTACTCTCTGTTTTGGCATTCCTTGGAAGGGACTCTTTCAGACTGTGTTGTTATTTTTTAATATCTTGTATGAGAGATAATTGCACTGATTGTCAGTTGGTGGATATGTAGGATGCCCAGTAAGACACTGCTTAGTCATGCTGCAGCCAGCAGAAAAGCAAGAAAATAAGGCAAGGAAATGCTCTTTATACCGCATTTTTATAGAAGAAAGAAGGAAAAAAAAAAAAAACTACAAAGGAAAACAAAAGAAAAAAGAAAAAAAAACACACAAAACCAAAAATTGCTTGCAAGTATTAGATGTTAGAACCTAAACTAGGAGAACCTTTTCTACTTCCCCATAATTTGACCATTATGGAGTTGTTGAAAGCATCTGACAAGATACATGCAGCCACTTCAAAACCAATTATATCAGTAACTATCTTTTATTTAGATATACTTTAAAATTAGGTATAGTCAGACCTAATCATGGAAGAGTAAACATTCTTCTAAAACGTTTGTAGAATCAATCCAACTCTGAAAATTTAAAGATGTTCCAAAATTAATCTTTATTACCCATTATTTGATCACTTTCATATGTATCTTCACCTTATTTTCTAATGGAGAGTGGCATCAAAAAATTAGGAAAAACGTAAGAAAAAGCATTTTGTAGTTTTTCCTGGCCAGTTTCATGCAGAGTATTAGAAATATACTTGAAAAAGTCTCATCTCATGGGTTTTTAAATTCAATTTTATAGACTCAAGAGATCTAGGGAAAAAAAAAAAAATTAGCTTTCAGACTCTCGAGTCTTTATCTGATTGAAATCAGAACTGTAATATTCTTGAAATGCACCCATGATTAGTGAAAATGTATTATTACACACAGTTACTGTATGTGGCAAAAAACTTTGAAAGTTTTTAATCTTAATGTCCACTAAAGGCAGACGCATGATGCTAACCACTGAAAATATGGCTCAGAAAACTTGGTGTAAATTGTCAATATTTTAATATATTCTGGTCAACCAATGCAGTAGTGCTTCTGATTGCATTTTTTGAATGTTTGTTTTAAGGCCATAATTGGGCAATTGCTGCAAAAATAAATGTGGTGATTTAAAATGTCGCTGTGCCTCATAAGTACCACACTGGAGCAGGCAGAAAGAATCACATGAACATTTCTCATCTGTTTTAGGGGCAAAGGATCTGTCCTGGCATAAGCTGCTGCTGCTGAATGCTGTTCAAGCTAGGCTGGAGAACATTTCACTGGGTTCAGGTGCAGAGAGCTCCTAGCTAATGTTCTGGAAACTTAGCTGTGCAAGATCTGACATAGAGAAGGTGATAAATGCGGGTATGGAACTATAGGGGCGGGGGCAGCTCAAGACCCCTGATTACAAGGTGCAAGGGTAGATACACAACTATACAGCCCACGCTGGTCATGTTGTACCTTCTGTTAACCCTGCTAGCAAAGGGCTGCAGGGTGGTGGGTGGTATAAGACAGTGCTAAAACACTAGTATGGACATTAGAAGTAATTTAACCCTGGCTGTGTGCTCTCTGCCGGAGGTAGTGTGTGTTGGTATTGTGGCTTTTCTGCATTTACAACTGAACCAAGATCTTGTTCATCAACGCAATGTGACATTAAGCTATATAGACCTACCTAGGTAATTTCAGATAGCTCATTTCAAGGATAGAGGAGGTTGTGGTAGCAATGCATGTACTCTGGCTGCATCACTGCTTCCACTGTTATTTCTACTGTTGGTAGGGATTATAATCCTAAAGTTTGGGTTTGAGGTTTTGGCTCTCTAGTGTGTTAAAAGACCTTCCATCACTCATCTCTGAGAGTATGTAGTACCCTCTGCAAATAATAATATTGAAATCTTAAAACCCAGCATGGTCTTTAGAAATGCAATTATAACTAAACACATTTTTCCTTTTGTCTTTTAAATGAAAGGGACAAAACATGTGCATGTCACTGGTCTTAAATGAATGTTAACTCCCAAAATCAGAGGAAAGAGAGGAGAATATTCACATTCAGCCTCAGTCATGTCTATATTATTAAATTATCTCTGCTAGTCTGCTTATTATTTTGTGCTCCGAGTTCTTTCTTTTCCTGCCCTTGTTCTCACTCTTATCTTCTTTCTGTAAGAATAAGTTATTTATCTGATTAAATGGTAATTAGAGACTTCAGTGGAGCTGCATGAACGTAACTGAGAACAAAATTTTGCCTAAAGAATTTTTAAAATCAAATGTGTAATAATAAAAGGAAAATGAAATGGTGCATTTTTTAAATATAAGTACGCAAAAATTCAAGGAACTGAAAGCAAGCTTTCTAGAACAAAATTATTTCTCAGCTTGTGATGTAAGCAGAGAAAAGGGGCACAGCACATGTCACATTTGGTAGGTTGTTCCGTATTTACTTTTCACTTGATAAAGTTCAGATATACACAAATTAAAGAGAAAGTAAAAGTAAAGTAAAGGGAAGAAGTGAAGTTTCTTTAAATTTACTATAAAATTGGACTCAGATTCCAATAATTGCTTTTTAAGTTAAACCTTAAAATACATTAATTATATAACTATTTTTAATCCAATGCTTAAGTTGTACAGTACTTGTTTTATCAGTTAGTGATGGCAGAGGGCTGAGTAGGAAAGACTTACCCATTTAGTTCCTTCCTGGACAACATCGGAGGAGGCTTTATTTAGTTAGTTGTTTTGTGGGTAGCCAACTGCTTTATACGTCCTGCAAGTTGAATTCCTGGGTCGCTTGGGAGGCCACTGCAAGTGTCACCCACTAAAGCACACACAGAAGTAGCAGCGGACACAAATTGCAGACCAAATGGGGAGCAGGTGCAGCAGTTTGCAGGCCATGACTAGTTGTCATTCCTTGTGCTCTCTTGTCCGGAGCAGCCTGCCTACTTTTCTTTCCCCAGAGTGGCTCCGTAATAAGGTGCTAATAGCTACCTGTTAGCCGTTCCAAAGCTTTATCCCTTGGAAGAGAAAGGAAGTAATTGGGAATTAGATCTAGGTACCTACTGAAACTGAGGGACAAAAGGCTTCTCAGCCTTTCTGTGGTCCTGCTATCTCTCACTGAGGCTTTTCTTTTTCCTGTGGTAAAGAGAGATGGAAGGGTGTCATTAACTGTACTTACATGAAGAAGTGATGTGGTCTCATGCGCCAGATGGTGGCATACCTATAAGCTTGTCAAAGATAAATCAATAGCTTTCTCTCCTGTGCTCCAAGCAAACAAAGCAAATGTGCTGACAATCAGTTGTGGAGATAATTGCATGAGCTTTGGCTTTACCAAACCCTGAGCCCAGAGAAATCACAATAAATTATCTGGAACAGAATATCTGACTTCATATTTAGTGAAGAGGGATTGTTTTCACAGAAAAAAAACCAACAACCAACCACTGTATTGTATCAAAAGGAAGAAATTTTTGAGTTGCTTGTTTTACTAACACATAATCAAATTAGCTTTGTGCAAACATGGATGGGGTGCACTGGATTTACAAAGATGATAGAGTGCTTTACAGAATTTATGCCAGAGCGAGAACTTGTTTTCTTAGCACTGCCTCTAAACAGTGGTATTTGTAATTTTTTTTTATATTGCAAAAAAACTAATGGTGAGCAGCACTATGCAATTTAATAAATAGCAGCACAGTGAAGTTTTTTATTTTGTTTCATATATAAGGGACTGAGGATTTTGAAAGATCATAATTTCATGCTTTTGTTTTCCAGCTTAGGCTCAGTACTGATTAGAAGTGTTTTCCAGCTAGTGTATGACTTACACAGTAATAATGAGAACACACCTGTAATTTTCAGCTCTTTACTTTCATGAGCTTGCCCATAAGGAATTCTGTCCTACTGTGACATAGCTTTCTTCCTTGCTCTACCAAAAAAGGGATAATTTAATCTTTTCCATAGCTTCTTACATAGGAGAGTATACATTTCTTATGACAAGGGCATGAGAGAACAACAAGGAGAAATTATGCCATACTTGTTTCAGTATTTCTTTGTAATGATGGGAATATAAATGGTATTTTTAATGCATTGTGATCAGGAAGTGAAAGGGATGAAAAATGAGGCATCATTATAATGATGTCGTGCTAATGGCCACACATTGTTGAAGCCAAGTAAGAACACAAAGTATACAAATACTGTAAAAACAAGAGTTTAAATAAACATGTAATTTCAGATATCTACTTACAATGCTGTTGAAAGATGTATCCCTTTAAGTGAGTTCTGCCCCAGACCATCAGTAAAGTCTTTATGAAGTCCTTAGTGTTAATGGCTTGCTGTCAGAAAAATTCCTTGGTGGTTTGTGCCACAATCCCTGTAAACATCACTCATTAATCATAGCCAATAACAATCATGAAGTCAAAAAANAGGTAACTTTAATGACTTTATTTTGGTCTAAACCACATAATTTTCTTTGGTTTATTTAAGAAACTCTGAATAAAGAGACAGTTATCTTGACACAAGGACATCAATATGCATAAAACAAAGAATTTCTCAAACTTGGAGTCCTGTTCAGAATTCATATGACCATAATGTTTTACATCTATATACTTCTAATATAAGCTATTTGACATCTTTCTTTCCTCCTGTGCTGACAAAGGACTTACTTCAAGGGTGCTCCTGCTTAACCTTTCTTGCACTGCCACTATTCTTTAATTAGATGCATTCCCCCAGTGAAAAGGAGTAATAATGAATGCACAAGTCAGGCCTTGCAGCACAGTCTAGAAGCAGCAGCTAATTCCATTGAAGACAAATTTAAAACAAAAAATAATACTCTTTGAATGTATTCATAATTCCCACAGTCTGAGATATGGAAAAGAACCACAGTCAATAATAACAAAAAAGGTGGAGGTAGAAGTCAGATTCTGTCAATTTCTGGATTAGTGACATAATACCTGTATCAACTTTTCAATGCTGTTGTGGCTCTCATTTTAGTTCAATTTCAGAAGACGAGTTGTTCTAGAAGTGTGCTTATACAATCCATTGCAGAAACTAGCAGTGGGCTGAAAAAAAATTAGACAAAGTCAGATTTGGTTTGATCCCCATGGGAACTAGCATTATTTATCTTTCTTACTAGTTTTACTTTTTAAAATTTAAAATTTGAAGTAATTGTCAATCCTTCTTCTGATTAGAGAATTGCCAGCCTAAATAAACTGAGAAACGTATAGAATGCTTTCCTTGCAATTGGGTAACTCATCATATACAGTCTTGATACCTTGCAGTTTGTGTATGAAACCTGTTACTACCAACAGTTTAAAAAAAAACAACCCAAAAACGAACCCCAAGCCCCAAGAAATTTGATACTGTACAAAGTCCTACAACTTATAAATGTGACAAAATGTAACTTCCTCAGGTCAGTAACAGAAGACATATATACATATACACACACACTTATATACAACATTTGTGCCAGAAAATGTGCCAATTTGTATGCATTTATATCTGCATAAGCATCTCTAAGTCTGGAAGTTTGATTACATTTGCCTGTAGAAAGGACATTTATTTTAAGGAAAAATCTGTAGAACAACAAATAGACTGAGAACCAGTTGTAAGAAAGTAAAAGCTAAGGTGTTCTGAGAATACATCAGGCAGAGAGTCCACAAATAAAGATGAGAGTCCTGCCAAAATCCATTAGTGTTGTCCTGAGTGAAGCATGAGAGACTCAAAGTTTTAATGGGGAAGTCTTTTTGAGAAAGGAGGCACTTTGGTTCATCGGAGGTTTCTGCTTACAGAGCATTCCAGAGTGGTGAAAAAACTGAAACCAGGCATTATATAAAGATGCTTTTTTTTTTTTTTTCTCAGTGTATAAATTTATTGCATTAAGTAGAGAAACATGTGTTTTGGATCCACTTGTTTGTGTGGACATAGCAGAGGTAGTAGGTCACCATCTCTCCCTGCACGTGCAGAGTACTCGGCAGCACATGTTTGTAGAGTCCTGTACCTCAGGTGGATAGATTAGCACTTTTATGCCTACATAGCTTTCAGCCCTGTGGTGTCTCATAGCCATATAGGAGAGTGTCCAGAATTAGCACCAAACCATTTAGTTTGTTTTCTGTTTAATCTGTTTTGCCTGAACTTTATCAGGAAGTGCAGTGTTTATCCCTACGTAAGTGCCTTGTTCCTCAGGCATCTCAAACTTCTGCTGTCAGCTGCAGTGTCTACTGACATTCCTGGGCTGGGAATGGTAAGGAAACGTAGCCTGTGGCAGGTGGGTTGAGGGAGTCACTTTGGGGAATGGAGGCAGAGAAGATCCCCTCTCTAACAAATGCCACATTAAAGCTGAGGAAATCACGTGCTTTTGTTAAGACAAGAGCAGGTAAGGCTGTAGGACCCTGTGCAATGGCCTTCTGGTGTATTCAAAAGAAGGATCAGGCAAACCTGTGGATGCTACTTGACGTCACATTACAATATTGTGTGAAGATAAATAGAGGGCAAAGTTCTTGCTAAAACAAGAATCTTGACTTGTATTTGATATTTCAGTGCCAAGGGACTAATAGTGGAATATTAGATGTAAATGGATTCTTCTCTGATAAGAAGTATAAATAATATGAAATGATCATTTAAAGTAAATAAGAATATGCCTGTCCTTTTTTTTCTTTTTATTTAGTGGATAGATCCAGCTCAAGTTTATGTCAAATAAAAGAGCAAAACTATATTAAAAAAAAATGAAAAGAAAAAAAGAAAAAAACACAATAGAAATATATTAGCCAGCAATAAGACATTCTGAACAATTACGTATGACAAACTTAAATAAAAATACTGATGGAAAAAGCAGGGGACTAAGGTAAAAGGGTCTGCTTTATTTTTACTATTTTTTTCCTTGATTGCATGCAGGTCTTACATCAGAACATGAGAGGTTTTGCCTTGGAAAAAAAAAAAGGCAGGAAGTTATGAGCAAATGATGACAGCAGACAACTCTACTAAGCAACATGCAGGGTCATCTCTGCCCATCTACCTTTCCTTGAGAAATAAAGGTTCTGACAAGTTTAGGTCTCCAAACAAAAGTCAGCATAGCATTCATAAATGCATAGGACATAGCTAAAATGGTGAACAAGCAGATATCAATTATTAAACAGTTTCTATGACTAAGAATTTCAGACCTTTCATAGACCAAATGTGTATCCTGCTAAGAGAATTGCACCATCTGGTGGATCTTCTCTTTGGAAAATTTCTAATGGAAATTGCAATCATAATTTAGAGACTCTTCCTCTACCATAAAACTGAATATTTTGTAAGAATATTATTTATATTTTGTAAAAAATTAAGAGGAGAAAAAAGTTAATAATGACTAATTGTGACAGCTGTCCAGTAGCTGCTTTGCAGATAACACAGGTGACCATATACAAAAGAGTCTTTGAAGACAGCATATTCTGGGACCTTCTGCCCATCATACTTGCCCTGCTACCTGTAAGCTATCATGTAACCGGATGTCAGTGGATATAGTCCCAGAGCTCAATTCTGTCTAAACAACATGCAGTCCTTATGACACCTTGCTACTTCACGGTGGTCCATGAGAAGTTAGTTTGGGAACAATTACTTTATGAAAATTAACATTTATATCATCTGCATTATAATGTAGAGGGGAATATTCCTGAAGACTTTTCAAAAAAATTGTGTTTATCCTAAATAAACAAATGGTATTCTAGGCAATATAAAGGAGTAAGTATAGCACAGCAGAATTCTTCTTTGTGTGACCACAATCAGAAACTGACGTGTGTTTATGTGTTTTCAGTGAGAAAATACTTAGGATTACTTAAGGACAGTAATTTGCAGCTTCAAAATTCAGTCACTCTTGGGAACTTCAATAGTCCTAAGAATGTAATAAGAAACATATTGAAAGCAACAAAGGAAAATTAATTAGACATTTTTACATAATGGTCAAAGAGTGCATTCCTCATTCAATGCAGCCTTCACATGCCTACTGAATTTTAAGAATACCAGACTGTATTCTGCATTATATTTAGTTGTAATAACAAAGAAATGAATGAGCCTGTTTTCTTCACTATCTTCCTATAAATTTGTCCTCAACTACCCCCCTTCACATGAATTATTATTAATTTCCCTTTCTTTACTTTCTGTGATACAAAAATGCAGAAAGGCCCATAGAGAAAGTGGAATGAATAAATTTCAAATCAGACAATTAGAAGTGGTATGACAATGNAGTAGACTGATTAGAGTAAAAGGATGAAAAATGACTGAGCAGCTTGATGTCCACTGCATCCAGAAGCATTGCTTTCTGGGAAGGAGACAGACTACAAAAGAGCTTTTTTTCCTTTCTGTAGAGAGAAATCTAGGAAAAGCAAGAGCTGCTTTGGAGACATTTTACCAAGCAGAGCTTGGGCAAAGTTTGAGAGTGGAAGTC
>VZTM01039301.1:22277-39001 GCA_013400555.1 Jacana jacana
TCCCTTTCTTTACTTTCTGTGATACAAAAATGCAGAAAGGCCCATAGAGAAAGTGGAATGAATAAATTTCAAATCAGACAATTAGAAGTGGTATGACAATGCTTAGATATCTCATGAAAATACCACATTGTTTACCTAGTTCTGACATACACTCATTTTTGCCAACCACTTTACATGAAACCTGTTGTTGGCACTAGATCCAATGTGACAAGGAAAGAACTAGTTGTGGAGCAGTATAAAACATTTGATATACAATGCATTTCCAGAAAACACAATCTCGTTTTTATTCATCCCATAATTGATTAAAAAGACTGAAATGTGTCAAAAAGAGTTATTTTAAAAATCACTATAAAATAAAATTTAAAAAAAAAAAATTAAAAAAGAAGTAGACTGATTAGAGTAAAAGGATGAAAAATGACTGAGCAGCTTGATGTCCACTGCATCCAGAAGCATTGCTTTCTGGGAAGGAGACAGACTACAAAAGAGCTTTTTTTCCTTTCTGTAGAGAGAAATCTAGGAAAAGCAAGAGCTGCTTTGGAGACATTTTACCAAGCAGAGCTTGGGCAAAGTTTGAGGGTGGAAGTCCCAGAGGAGAAAGAGGCAGGTGGAAAAGGAAGATGGTTACAGATGAACAGGCATGTTAGGGCACATGGCAGGAGAAATGAGGAGGATAACCAAATATAGTAAGTAGACATGGAAGAGTGCAAATGAAATTGGCTGGATTTGGAGCAGAAACACACTTTACTCTGTGTGACTTGCCAGCTGGAGTCTATGGCAACAGCAATATGGCAGTTGAAGATTTAGGCATCTGGAACTTGCAAAAGGTATGAGTCTTCTCAGCAGCCAAGAAGACGACCTGCAGTCAGTCTAGGTAAGGTATCACTGTTCTCTAAAGGGAACAAAATACTTTTAGCAGCTGGATGGAAGACTTGGCATTTTTGTTGGTTTGAGTTTGGATATGACATCACACAGTAACTTGTTCCATGACCAGAAACCTTAATAAATTTGAGATTGAAATAGAGAATTTACTGCATTCAGATGCTGGGAGTTTTAGCACCTCTTCCTGCAGTTGCAATGTGTGCTTGCAAATGCACATGCTCCACTTCATCTGAAGGGTTCCCAAGTTGAATGGGGGTGACAGGGGAGAAAAAAAAAAGAACCAAGTTATGCTACTGCAGGATTAAGGCACTGTTCATCTTAACTACAGTATGATCCTATGCAATATACAAAATGATCTTATTTTCCATGGGTCTTTAGTAGTTAGTAAAACAAAAATAAATGCTAAAAACAACTGCTGTTTTATGCCCGAGGCTTGTTACTAATTTTATCGCACTGTTGAATAATTTGGATCTCATTTCAGGGATCAGTTAAATTGACAAATTGGCTCTTGGGGAAGAAAATTACATTAAAATTTTAGTTTTAGGCCATAAATAATAATTTATTAAAGGGGTCATTTTTTTGTCTCCTCTGGTATTTGTGATACTCCTACAGGTTGGTATACATTTCTAAAAATCTTTAACAGTGATCTGAGTCAGTTTCAAATGAATTTAGTAAAAGAACCCTCACTACTATGTTTTTTGGAAGCACTAAAAATCTACAAGCTGGTCCAGTAAGATAGACAAATGATTCCTTTAAAAAGAAAATACACATACATTCTTCTTTAATGCTTCAGAATCTAAACAGATATTTTTAAAATGTTACTCTCAAAGGCATACCACTTTGCAAAAGGGACCAAAATATATTGAAATTGGATTTCTTGTATACATTAATAATGAGATGTATCTGTCATGGGTAGCAGGTTTTATATTTTAAGAGTTCTCAGAGAGTTCAGTCACATATTTTGGATACAGAATGCATTGTCTGCATAGCTAATGATTTGAAGAAAAGAATAGTTGCAGAATCATGCAAGCAATATTTCAAGTCAGTATTTCCAAAGGCTACTCAAAATCAGGCAATAGCTCAAAATATCAACTTTGAAGATTTTAGTTTTATTACCATTTCTCTGGATATTAACATGACAGGAAGCATCTGGGTTTATCTGGAGGGACAGAGCTAGTTGGATTTAAAATTTCCAAACAGCAGGGATATCTAAATTATCCAAGGTAATGAAAGCTTTGTTGCTAATTTTAGGATTAGCAGAGTTTCACCCTTCCCAAACAGGGCTTTACAATTAGAAGTGCAGAATAACACGATCTGAAATATGCTGAATTAGTAATCAAGGAAATTAGAAATTAGGAATTAAGGCATTAGGAAAAAGATAAGGAGTATAATTATATTTTGCCAGAAAATACACTTTTCGACTAGCTATGAGAAGACTTCTGTTCGCTAGTCATGGCTAAAAGAAGAAGTTTTCAAAGGGGAGGTCTGGGCTTTTGATTTATCTCAGACACACAGGGAAGAGGGTGAATACAGTCTTTAATATTGCCTAGGACCCTAGGACCTCTGGCTAACCAGATTTGGCATAATTCCAGTTTGAAGTTTAGCAACCACAACCCACTTAGTCAATAACACAGACTATCCCATGAGAATTCTGGCATTTATTTTTATATACAGAATGAGCAAGGATTTAGCTGATAAACAAACACTGTCTGCATTTTGGGGTAGGGAGGTACATTAACTTTTAGAGTGTTGAAATTGAAATCTCAAGTGCCTCAAGTTAAATCGTAAAACTTCAGCATCTACACTTAAGACACACTGATGAAAACAATACTAATTTTAAACCAGAGTAATCTTAGAGTTTCTTCTTTATCACATTTCTTGCTTGCCACAGTAATAGTTTATGCTGGAATCACAGCACTACCTTGAATCATTCTTAAGAGATAAAAACTGAGTCACAAAGGGCAAGAATGTTAGTAAAGGCTTTTTTTTTGTGTTAGTGAAGAGTTCATTCACTTAAAACTTCAATCACAGATAACTTGAAACTGTCTGCCAGATGTGGTCGACATGCTGGTGCCATCCTTGACAGGCTCAAGAAGTGGGTCTGTGCAAACATCATGAAGTTCAACGAGGTGCAAGTCCAAGGTCCTGCACATGGGTCAAGGCAATCCCAAGTCTGTCCTCAGCCCAGAAAACCAAATTCATTCTGGGCTACATCACAAGAAGTGTGGCCAGCAGGTCAAGGGAAGCGATTCTGCCCCTCTACTCTGCTCTCATGAGACACCACCTAGAGTAATGTGTCTAGCTCTAGAGCCCCTAACGTAAAAAGGCCATGGACCAGTTGGAGCGAGTCCAGAGGAGGGCTGTGAAGATCATCAGAGGGCTGGAGCACCTCTCCTAGGAGGACAAGCTGGGAAACTAGGAGTTGTTCAGCCTGCAGAAGAGAAGGCTCTAGGGAGACCTTATTGCAGTCTTTCAGTACTTAAATGGGGCCCACAGAAAAGGTGGAGGGGGACTCTTTATGAGGAAGTGTAGCAAAAGGACAAGGAGTAATGGTTTTAAACTGACACAAGGTAGGTTTATGTTAGATATTAGAAAGGAATTTCTTACTGTGAGGGTGCTCATACACTGGAACAGGTTGCCCAGGGAAGTTGTGGATACCCCATCTCTGGAGGTGTTCAAGGCCAGGTTGAATGGTGCTTTAAAACTACCTGGTCTATTGGAAGGTGTCTCTGCCCAGAGCATGGGGGTTGGAACGCAATAATTTTAAGATCCCTCTCAACTCTTAACCATTCTATTATTCTATGAATATACACACAAAAATATTCTAGGAAAGGTTTTAATGCAATAGTCCAATTTATATAGTAGACTAAACTTCTTTCTGTTTCCCTGCTAGCAATGGTCTTATTCCACCTATTGTAGCTAAATGGCTCTGTAGCAGGCTCACTTGATAATACTGTTCCATGTTGCTGAAAACAGGTTTTCAGTCATCATGAGTGCTTATATACAGAAGAAACTGAGGAGGAGAAAATGAGAGTGACATTGCGTGAGAGTCAGGAAGCTGTCTTAGAAAAAAACAGGCATGTAACCTTGTGAATAATTAAATAAATGAAATGTAAAAGTTTATAAGCAGTCATACATATAAAACTTTCCAGAAAGGTGAGCAGTACAGATCTGAGCTCCCTCAGACAAAAAAAAAGTAGCTGAATTGAGAACTCTGGCAGCATACAGGAGTGTCCCTTCCCCTTCTCATGCCATCTTGGAAGCAAAGGTTTTCTTGCTCTTGCCTGTTTACTGTGCTTGAAACTGAAATGTTTTGTGTTAATTTAAAATCATGTTTTTGCTTGAGGTGGTTTTGTTTGTTTCAAAAGCCACTCTTTATCTTTCAGTTTTTAACACGGCAAACAAACAAACAGAAAAAGAAAAGCGGGCATTTGCACAGACATAAATTACAGGACGTCTTATAAAATATCATAAAGTATTGTGTGAAATAAGCAATAATTTGCAATTATGCCAGCTCTCGAGATTGTCATTTGACTGCTTCTTGACTGTAATCCAGAATTATTTCATAAGTATGACTTCAAGGAATTTGAAGAATGGGATATAGTGCTTTATGTGTCTTAGATTAGGATAGTCTGGTATTCTGCCCAATGCTACATTTCCAAGTTATGTATATTATTATGTCATCACCAGTGATGTAATACAAGACCTGTCATCACCACACTGTGGAGCACCAAAAATCACCGTGCGTTGAACTATCTTAGAACAGCAACTACCACTGTAAGCATGAAGGCTCATGTTTCCATTTTATCCTGGAGAATCTGAAAAACAGTGAAATATTTGTTGATGAACAGTCTGGTATAGAAGTAAGAACAGGACAAGTCTCCCTGTTCACAGTCTTTCCTGATCTTGAGAAAAACTCTGCCTGCTATATCTTGAAACAAGGACATGCTTAGTAAGGCAGAAAAGAGTGAAAAGCATGTTTCTGTGACCTTTGGACAAAGAATATCCTCCTAGCTATGCCTGGGAAGTGCATTCCTCCAGTGAAACACTGACATTTTTTTTGGCTCACTGGGCTTTTCTTAAGAAAACTGGTTTTATATCCCCAGTCTGGCAGCACATGGTCCAGAAATTTGCCTCCTTGACTTTTTTTTTTAAAATACTGTTTTGTCAAAGCATTACAGTAATCAAAATTATGAAGTAAATACAAAATTAGATTTACTGTTTAGATAAATAACAAATCAGCCTGCAACTTTACAGGGTTGTAATACGATTTTAGAAAAAAAATAATGGCAGAATGCAGACACGTGAAAAGAAGGGAGTTGTCACAGTTACTTAAGATACTTGATACAGGAGAGTCACGCTCACAGCTAATTTTAAGTAGGTATATTTAAAAATTCCATATGTTTATTATGACCTTGTGGTTTCTGAACAGAAAATACTCTGTTTTCAGTGCTATGAAATTGGCTAAGTATATATAGTAGTATTATCATAAAATTTTCTGTCTGCAGTTGGTACTTTAAAGATTTTTGCTAATTAAGGTGCAACTGTTCCTTATGTGAAAGAATAACGGTACCTATGTATTGTTATGATATTATCTAAAGGTTCTGAAAAGGATTGGAAAAATATTACACCTGACGCTGTGCAAAGAAATAGTGCAACCTCTGTCACACTGGACAGCAGGATGATGCCATAGAAACAGATCTGTGTGATGAAAAACAGTGGGTGCCGAGAACTTGGCATCTAGAGTTTATCTGCTCTCACAGTTTCCAGTGAACTCTCATCTGGCCTCTTGCATTGAACACCTACCTATTAACATCTGCGTTGCATCAAGTGCACACCTAGAGCATGCCTTCCTGCTTAAATTCACCCCAAAATAATCCAGTTTGCACACTGAATGAGGGCTTCCCATGTTAGCCAGGATACAGTCAGTGGGATCGATTGAAAGATTTGCTTCAAAAGTGCACTCCTGAACCAAATGAAAGCGCTAACACAGAGGCACTTCTGTCGTAGCCACAAGCACGAGAATATCGCAGCACTGCGAGGGCAGGGTTGTCTGTTTACACTGTTGTCCTGGTTCCCGGAGGGACAGGGTTAATTCTCCCCTGGATCTAGTTGGGACACGAGTATTGCATCCCCAGAGCCATGCCCAGAGGGTAACCGGGAGCTGGCCGGAGAAAGGGGCAGGAAGCCGGTGGCGGCGGCGGCGTGCTGCCGGTGTGTGTGTTTGTGTGTGTGTGCGGTCAGTATTGTCATCGTGTTTATATATTCCTCTGTCCGTGTTACTGTTGTCTTGTGCCCTTCGCTGTTCTGTTAACCTGCCTTTGTCCCAACCCACCAGTTCTGCCAGTCTCTTCCCATTCTCCCCTTGCAGCCGTGAGGGGGGCTGGAGGGCGCGCGGCTGCCACGTGGTGCTCTGTTGCCCTCCGAGCCCACCGCGGAGCAGCAGCTCATGGAGCCACAGAGCTCGGGCTAGCAGGGATTTCCAGTTCACTTACTGTTTCCACGAGGATCAGCCACACATACGGCATTCCTAAAGAATGTTTAATCTGGCCTCAAGAACTTCCAAAGATAGTGACGCTACAATCCCTCTAGTAAAATAACCAAATAAATCATCGGCTTACCCTTAGCATTAGGTTTGTGTGAGAAGCCTGACCACTCTTAACCTGGAAGGCTGCACTCTTTTCTGTTGCCAACTGTTTGTTCCAACTCTCAGGAGTTTCCGTGGCAAAAACGACTCAGCTACTTGTACAAAGTCCACTAAACTGCTATTTTTTTTAAGGGAATCTGAAGTTGACCTTGGTTTGGACCTTTATAAGTAGCTGGGTCATTCCTATGACAGGAATGGGATTTCTGAGAGGAACAAAAAGCCCAGCTGAGAAGAGTCACCACAGTCAGCCCTGTGCAAGCTGTTTCTGTTCATCCACCAAAACCCTCTTTCTCCCTGGCTGTATGTTCATTCCTTGCTCTTTACCTTGTGCCTGTACGAGGTAAATTAGTTCAATAGCTTTGTTTTAGGAAGGTCCAACTATTGTGAAAGGTAAGAGGTGTTTGGAAAGGATCTGATGGCCTGTGTTTCAGGGTTTAAATGACTACCTGCTAGGAGTCAGCCCAGGACTTATACAGGGCCATGTTATCCTTTGTGTTTTCAAATGATTAATTTCTGCTGCCTTTGTTTTTCCTAAAGTACTGTTAGTGATGGGGCTGAGCCTGATGGCACTTGGAGTTACCACTTTTCTTATTTTTGCAAATCAGTTTGCCCAAGGGGAACTTTTAGTCATGCCTGAGGACATCCATGCTGTTCCAAGTTCTGAAATGTGTATGGGCAGACCTCTGGCATGGGTATGTTGGGTTACTGTCCTCTATCACTGCTGAAGGTTAGTGTGTTTGAATGATGATGCAGAAAGCTGTGTAGAGTAGTATGGAAATTGTGAATTAAATCACTGAATGGATCAGAGTAAAATTGTATGGATTCTCCAGTGCTTTAATTTTGAAGGAGCACGAAAGTCTTCAAAGCAATATTCTGATTAAAGAAAATTAAAGAAAAATCAGCACCTTTCACAGAATGTCACATTTCATACTAGATTGCGTAGAAGCTACTGTTGTGTTCTGAGGTTATTTTTTCATATTATCATGTCTCTGCCTAATCCAAGTTTGCATTTAGGAGTTTTGTTTTAAGTAGAAGAAAAGATCTAAAGTTAAATACAAAAAAAACCCCACATCAAAACATGAAGGAAAAAAATGTTCATTAAATGCTTTGTGACCTACTTGAAAGATTTAGCCATGACACTTTAAGTAGTTAGGAAGACATGTGATGCAGATAAAACAAACTTTAAAAGTGTTCAGTCATCAACCTCTCCAAATCTCTTCTCTTTGAAATGTCACCAGATTAATATGAAATTTAGTTACCAAAATTTGATCGGAAGTGCTTGACTCTGTTAAAAGACAACTGGCCAAAAGGTCCTGATGGATTTCTTCCTGTTATTCAAAAATGACAAGATTTTTTTCACCAAATTCTGGTGTGGAAGTGAACTTTATTCAGATAAGGATGCCTAGGTAAACATCATATTAAATTATTTCTAACCAGGTACAACATCTGGTAAAAATAAATGAAAACAAACTAGCTTCCATATTCCATCTGAACATCTACTCTACTAAGAATCAAAACAAAGCCCATTTAACTGACATTCAGTATGAATGACATTTATTTCACACTTTTTTTCTTGCATCCTATGTAAAGCTCAAGTTTTCTTATTACTACATTCTGAATAAATCATTTGACATTTGAAGAATTGATGTGTGAAACTCCAGCTCATGAAAACAAAAAAAAANATTTGCCATGCCTTAAAAAATCTGCAGGAGCTCTTCCACAAGAAACGTGAATATTTTTTCCTGAATTGGTTAAAAATGTTTCTTTACCTGGCACTCTTTCCTCTGGCACTAGAATATTATTGGAAGGCACGCTCTACAACTAAACATCATGCCAACCATCAAGTTGCATTAGCATTCAAAAGCTAGGAATCGATTCCAGTATATCACTTACCTTATTCAAACTTAGCTTGATACTTCTTGCCTTTTCTTTGAACAGTTGCATCTTAAAAGTATTTTAATCACAGCCAAACCATTTTATAGATCAGTAATTGAACAGCAATTCTTTGTGATATTACTCTGGGGGTTCATTCTTTTTTCCCTCAAAAGATATCAG
This sequence comes from Jacana jacana, assembly GCA_013400555.1. NCBI lineage: Eukaryota > Metazoa > Chordata > Aves > Charadriiformes > Jacanidae > Jacana > Jacana jacana. The sequence goes on from VZTM01039301.1 coordinate 30,859, forward strand.
CACATCAGGAGTGGCTAACATCTATTATTTCACAATTCCATTGAAGAAAATATTTACTTTCCAGGGCACATACAATTTCATACAAGGTGTATTTGACAAAGTCTTCTGGTTCAAGCATAGCATTTGATATCAGAAAGGGGTTTTCTTGAAATACAGCTTACACCACCTCTCTGCCAAACATAATCTAAACTGACAAAAGCATGGTTTTATCAACAGAGAAATCTGCAGAAGGGTTTTTTTCCCTAGGTATTGGTATTAGAGGTGGTAACGGTTATTATTTCCCACATCCTAGCCAAGATGGCTGTGCTGGCAAAATTAAGTCCCTATTGAGTCATGGTTAGAAAGGTTATCAAGTTGTCAAGTTTATAAAAGCAGAAGTCAAAGCTAAGTTTTTCTATTTGCTGAATTCCATATACATGAGAGGGCCTTCTGTGATATTGGTAAGAGGAAAACAATCCACACTCTTGAAAACAGAAAGGAAAAGTCCCTCTCAAGAGATTTTCAAACCGATGGATCCTAAGCTTAGTATTTGTTAATTGGTTCTTGTGCTACTCTCCTTGTGCATTTTTTCCAGCAGTTACTTTACCAGGCTACTCCTTTATGTGCATATTGGGTATAGACTATTAGCTACTATTTCAGGCTCCTCATTTGCTTCAGAAGTGCAACCTCTGTAAACATTATTACAGCCTTGGGACTGTGTAAGCAGCTGGATGTCTTTATAAATAAATAAATAGCCTAAATTAATAAAAATAAATACATTAAATAAATATTCAGCACTAACAGAGTCATTATTATCTTAGATTGTGTGCCCTTAGTGGCTTAACTCTGTCCGACCCCAACAGATGAGGGTAGGAAAAAAAATGGAAAAGAAAATAATTGCTTTTCTGATTTCCCAGCTACAGAATTATCTAAAAAATCCACAGCTGTAGGCTTCCCCTGTTTACCCTCATCATCCATGAGGGAGACAGGGATGGCCAGGATAAAAGGAGCTATAAATTAATTTGCAAGAAAGACTTTGAGAGATATAAACATTGTGGGCAATAAAATGCACTATTTCTAAAACTTTAGTTCTGCTTTATAAAGTGTTTACAGAGTGAGGGAAAAGAAACAACGAAATCTGTCTCCTGCACAGTGCTATGTCTTCCAATTTGCAAGATAAAAACCCTCAACACTTAAAGGTCTGTTTTCCAGATGAAATCAGAGTGGTCATATTGTCCAGCTGCAAAAAGACAGCTTCCATACTCACTGGATTGTTGCCACCGTAAATCAAATGTTATTCTAGAGATACTAGAAATATGTTTGATTATGCAATAAATGCTGAGACTTAAAACATGTCCTTTTAGCTACCAGCACAGCAAAAGTATTAGCAAACAGCAGCCATTCTTCATCAGTTACAGCAGGGAAGGGCATTATTGCTTTTGTGGACATAGCTGCTTCTGACAGCTGAGAGAAAAAATATGTATGTTCTGTGTGATGTCTGGAATGCAAAACAGGAGAAAAGTGTGCTTCCCTGATTGTGTCTAGTATTCAAGATATTGATGGAGCCAGCGAGCTTGTGTTATTATCGGGGCTGCACAGCCATGAATACATAAACTGGAAACTGGCTTTCCCAAGCAAAATATGCCTTCCTCACATTACTTTAGTGGGAGCCAGCTTCAGGAGTATATCTTCAAAACATATTATTTGTAATTTCTTCTATAAAAGATAAGACCCAAAAGGGCAATGTCAGCGTCTCTCTTTACAGATGCGCATGGTTCTCCCAGTACCAGAGCTTTGCTAAAACTGCCAGTGGCAGGTCAGGGGTATATTTATTGAGACAGGGAATCTACTGATCTGAATTGCAATGTAGTGCTGCAGTGAGTCATAAATTCACTTTTTGTCCCTGCTGTGCCCCCCTGCTTCTGGGAAAAAAAAAAAAAAAAAGCCANTTTACTCGAATTCTGAAAAGGGGACAGACTTTGGGTTGCCAAGGTGCTATTCTGGAATTGTTTAGGAATAAAATTGTGCAAAAATAGTGAGTTTCTATGCTCCCAGGTATGCTCATCCTACCTCTCACCCATACAAAAAATACCTGCACAATCATCTGATTTCTTTCAAAAGTACCAGGCACCAAATACTCAGAGTGACAAAAACACAGAATGTGGTAGGGAAGAGGTGGTACAGCTGGATGATGACAACAACTCTTTTAACTCTACAAGAAAACCATGCTGGGGAAAAAGAAAAGAAAAAGAATGCTTATGGCAGAAGATCTGGTGTTTGATCTTTATGCACCATAAGTAGGTGCAACTACCTTGATAGTCCATTACAAAAAGTAAAGTCTGTGAAAATTCATATACAATGCCTCCTATTCATAGACAGGAATAAAGTAAGCAAGATACGTGGTAAACTAACAGCCCTAGACTTCAAAAGAGGAGACACCAGCTTGTTCAGGAATTTTCTTGGCAGGATCACGTAGGATCATCCAATGAAGCTGGGGGTTCTCTGACATTGGAGACAGTAAAACTTTGGCTGGACAAGGGCCTGAGTGGCCTCCTGTGAACCTCTGATCCATGTGGAGTGCAGAGAGGCTCCAGCCAGAGCCTGTGGAGTGCTGACAACATGCTGAAGTCCTGCTTTCACTTGCAGTCTCTCTTCCCTTCTCAATTACCCTCGAACCTTACTGCTCTCATCCAGCCCCCTCTTGCCTCTTCAAAGCCTGAAAGCAGGTCCCCCTCACTTTCTGTGGAAAATAATGCACTGCCACTAATTAACTGAATTTTGGTATTTATTAAGAGACTTCATGGGATTTGCAGGCCTAGTAAAAGCTGATGTTAATGACAAAAGAGTTAATATATTGCCATCTGCTTTTTTCTTCATCTTTGCAATTCTATTGACCATTCATTATTTTTGCAGGATTCATGTGTAAATAAGTCTGATGTCATATTCACCCAGCCTTGAATCTTCTAATTTTCTTCTACAGTAAATTAACCAATTCATCTACACTCAGTTGAGTTTAGTGAATTCTTGGTCATGCCTTTTAGTTCAATGAACTCAATATAAGAAAGATTCCCAATTTGATTTTTTTTTTGGAAGCTGACAATAGCTCCACAACCAGCAAGATACACCACCTACACTTTGGTGAAGGCAAAAGTTATTTCCAAAATGGAAGAATACAAAAGGTCAATTTTTTAGTCTTCTAATAAAAAAATCAGGGGGTAGGGGTGTGTGTGTAATCAATAAATTAAATGTTCTGTTTTGAAGTGGGGGTGGTCTGAACTTTGGAGTAATTTTTTAGCAAATTTTGACTTCATTCATAAGGAATTTGAAAATATTGAACTGGATGTATTATGAAATTGTGACATTCCTTTCTAATACTTTTTGGAGAGGAACAGATTTCATCAATACTGCTCTTCTTTCAGAAATTCTTTTGGTTTTGTCAAAGTAGCATTTTTATTAATGAAAGACTGGCAGAAAAATGTGAATAATTCTAGAAGTCAAATCCTTATTTCATAGACATTTTCACTGCGATATAAACTACTTATGCTTATAGTTCTCTCCAGTCATTCTAATATCAACTATGAGGCTTTCTTAGTGCTATGTTAGTCGGTTTGACCAATGGGTTAGAAATCTTGGGCCCCATTCTATTTTCAGTTATTGCTGGATTGACTTTGGACTTCAGCCAGAGTCAAATTCAAGCCAGTATGCTTGCTGTGATTAAAGCAAATATTTACAATATGTTAGTCCTCAATATTGTCTGTATTATTTTAAAGAAAATATAATCTTCATTAAAATTCCAGACCATTTCCGTGAGCCTTGTGAATGGGTTAGCATTATTTTTCTATTCTTTCTGAACCATAACTACTTCAGCAAATAATTCCATTCTTCTGAATTTTATAATGCCTTACATCAAATATTTGTTGGTTGCACATGAAAAATTAAAAATATAAGTCTTTTTAAATGCTGACTATCATATAAGGTATTTCCAAACAACAAAAAATACTGTATTTTTTCATTAATTAGATTGGTCCATGTGGTAATGTAAGTACATATTTTAATTAAAATGTCGCAAGCTATAGTAAATGTGATCCTCCATCACTACCTTTGTGCATTAAAGATTTACAGCAGTATTATTGCCTGAGAAAATTTAATTAGATTTTAGAGTCTTCTTTTAAAAGTATATTGGTTTTATGCTTTGCAATAAACTAAAAAGCTTGTTAGATGCAATGGTCAACGCTTGATAATACTGAAAGGATGAGAAACCAATTTCAGAAAACCTGTTTAGAACACTGAGTATGTCTTTAAGTTAGTGAATGACTGGAGGCATATTAAAATAACATGCCTGACCTCTCATAAAAATATGCGTTTCACTTATTATCTGTTTGTTGTAAAAGATATGACAGATGAATTAACACAATTGAAACTGCTATGACTGTGAAATGGATTATTTCTGATATTCATTCCTGCTGTTTATTGTGCTAAAATATGACTTTGAATGTCTGCCTTAGTAAAAGTTAGTGTAAAAATCCACATTTATTCTTTCTTTTGTGTAATAAGGTTGAATTACCTGGAACATGTACTAAGAGTTTGTCTGTACAGGGGTTGGCAGGCACCTAGGTCAATGGCAGAATTTTCAGGCAGGCCGAGGGACACTGTCTGCTTCATTCATCTTGCAACATCACATTTTTGCATGAGAGCTTAGACATTGATATGGATTCAGCTGTGATGTTTCACATGCCTAGCTGTTTATCACTGGTACATGCAAACCAGTGCTGCCAAGCTCCTTATGCCCAGCCCCTGGCTACAAATGGATCCACAGATGGATCTGGATGGACTAGATCAATGGGTCAGATTCAAAGTTATGAGGTGCAACAAGGCCAAGTGCTGGGTCCTGCACTTGGGTCACAATAACCCCATGCAGCATTACAGGCTTGGGGAAGAGCAGCTAGAAAGATGCCTGGTGGAAAAGGATCTGGTGGTATTCATTGACAGCCAAATGGATGTTAGCCAAAAGAGTCCTCAGGTGGCCAAGAAGGCTAATAGCATCCTGGCATGTATCAGAAGCAGTATGGCCAGCAGAACTAGGGAAATTCTGTACTTCCTTCTGTATTTTTGTATCGCCCCCCTGTAGTCAGCACTGGTGAAGCCCCAGTTTTCAATTTTGGGCCCCTCAGTACAAGAAAGACATTGAGGTGCTGGAGCCTGTTCAGAGAAGGGCAATGAAGCTGGTGAACGGTCTAGAGCTGGTCTGAAGGAGCTGGGGTTGTTTAGCCTGGAGAAAAGGAGACAGACGTTATTGTTCTCTCCGACTACCTGAAAAAAATTATAACAAGGTGGGTGTTGGTCCCTTCTCCCAAGTCACAAGAGGAAATGGGCTCAAATTGCACCAAGGGCAGTTCAAATTGGATATTAGGCAAAAATTTCTTCACTGAAAGGGTTGTCAACCATTAGAATAGGCTGCCCAGAGAGGTGGTGGATTTGCCATCTCTAGAGGTATTTAAAAGACGTATAGGTGTAGTGCTGAGGGACATAGTTTAGTAGTAACTTGGCAGTGCAAGGTTAACGGTTGAACTTGATGATCTTAAAGGTCTCTTCCAACCATAATGATTCTGTGATTCTGTAATCTAAAGTGAGCTGAAGGTGCCTGTCCTAAGTGTAGATGCCTATGTGATAGAAGCCTAATAACGAGTGACATGAACTCCACTGTAAGTATTGCCATGAAAGCACACATTCTGGCTCACACTCTTTTAGCAAATTTTTGCTTTAGTAAATAATTTCTGTTTTGGACGAAGCTACTGTTGGTTTGGTAGCAGGAGCTGCTTGCTAGTCATAGTGGTTTTGGAAAGAAAGGGAGATGGCCACTGCTCTCTACAACAGATATAGATTGGTTTTAAGTTGCTGCTGCCCTAGGCCTTAGGAAACAAATGATAGAATAGGGAATGAGCTCTAAAATAGATTCTCAGCCACCATAGATTTGTTTCAAATATCAAAAACAGATTTACTGGTGTATCTGTTGTTTCTCCTGAGATACTGTATAGATTAAATTTATGAAAAATTTTGCTTGTTAAAAATCCCCCCACTAACACATTTAATACCTCGCATGCTAGCATCTGAAATATGTGTGAATACTTACACAATAACAAGAAAAATTAAAGTTGCTTGAATATCATAATTGACCATTTCTTACCTAATTCTGTTGGGCTGCTCTCAATTGACATCACCCAGTCTGTACTGAAACTGGTAGCTGACAAAATCCATGTGCAGAACCTAGGACTTGGCCTTGTTGAACTTCATGAGGTTCACATGGGAACTACTGAGGCTCTTTTAGGTGGCATTGCTTCTCTTCAGTGTGTTGACCGCACCACACAGGTTGACGTCACTAGCAAATGTGTTGAGGGTGCAGTCAGTCCCACTGTCCATGTCCCCAACAAAGATGTTAAATAATACTGGTCCCAGAAGGCACCCCTGAGAGCAACACTCATCACTGGTCTCCACGTGAATATTAAGTCATTGACTGCAATATTTGGAGTGTGACTATCCAGCAAATTCCTTATCCACCAAGTGGTCCACCTGTCAAATCCATGTCTCTGCATTTTGGAGACAAGACTGTTTTGTGAGACGTTACCAAAATCATAGGCATAGTGACATAAAATTTAAATAATACAGAACAACCTTCCTCATTGGTCTCTTTCAAACAGCAACAATTAAATGTCATTTAACCATAAGGATTCAAAATTTATTTTACCTATTGATTTGATAGAATAAAATAGTAAACAAAGGAGTTGGTGTTTCATCTATAATTCTAACAATAAATGAATAAATAAGACTCTTCATACAAAGTTAGGAAGTTTTTGAAGTATATGTAAGTTTTCCATTAAAAAGACTGCAGCGTTTTTGCACAAACTTTGCCAGAATTAAATCTGCCTTCTGAATATGACCTAGCATAGCAAACTATCAGATCTTAGTCCTCTTCAAAGTAAACTCTAATTATTTTTCCCCGAACCAAGCTTCTAAGGATTAAAAGAAAAGCTCTGATAGTGATAAATGCAGGAACAGAATTGTAATTGAAATGGATAGAATATAAGCATTACTATTAAGTACTTAAGAGGCACAATTCTTTCTTCTTAAATAATTTTCTTATAATCGAATCACATTTGTGATTGATTTTGTCTCATTGCAGATTGAGTTTAGCAGCTAATATTAAAAATTAAAATCTCAAGATTAGTACAATATTAGGTTTAAGGATTCTTCTTTTTTTAAAAAAAAAAGATGGCATATGGACTTGTATTATGTGTTGTTTTAAATTTGCAAGCCAAATGCAGTGAAGCAAAGTTCAGAAAGATAATGTATCATCAAGTCCAAAAGTACTGCAAAAGTATTGATTAGGTAACATGAGATTTTCCTCACCGCCTGACCACAGGAGCCTTTTAACTGTCCATGTTTGTTGTCCAAAGTTAGTCGATGTGAACAGTCAGTAGTAAATCAGTGATTCACTTGCCTGAGGTGATGGCCAGTGTTCTGTGTGACAGGTCTGCTGTTTCTATCAGATAGTCTCAAGTGCTAGAGAGATCTTTGTTAGGGTGCTTGCAAGTTCTCTGTTGATAACCTGTGAGAATGCTGGTGCTGTGGCTAGCCTTCCAGAGACATTGGATTTTTAAATCCTGACCTTTGGAAGATCTTCTGAGTGCTCAGCACTTCAGAAAATAAGTGCGTGTACAAAGAACCTTAACTTTCTGCACTTGTAATCTTGGTCTGCTTGTCCTGTTCTTTTATGGAGAACATGGATCCCCTTGAGGTGCAAAGCAAGGATCTTGGTAACATGATGATAAAATTTTGTCAATTTTCACTCAGAAGACGAACTAAATAAGCTTCCTGAAGGAGAAACCACTGTGGCATCAGAAACATAAGCCTTGATCCAGGGATAGACTTAGGAACATGTAACAGCGCTGCCTTTATTTGGGGGAAAAGTCCAGTCTATTGTCTGAAACCAGTCCCACAGCAGCATACTTGTCAGCCAAAGCATTCAGTCATCCAGTTCCCACTCAGACCTCAGCATCTGGGGATCAGCACTTCAGAGGAGAGCAAAACTCAACAGCCTAGTGTCAGAACATAGTGAAAAATTGAAGAATTCCATAGGGAGGAAAGAAGCAGGGAACTATGTTAAAAG
>VZTM01039303.1:0-21181 GCA_013400555.1 Jacana jacana
CAGACCTTATCACTCTCTACAATTCTTTGAATCACAGAATCAGAATATCAGGGATTGGAAGGAACCTTGAAAGATCATCTAGTCCAATCCAGGTAATTAACAATAGAATGAGAGGGAATGGCTGCAAGCTACAACGGGGTAGGTTTAGGCTGGACATAAGGAAAACATTTTTCACAGAAAGAGTGGTCAGTCACTGGAATAGGCTGCCCAGGGAGGTGGTGGAGTTGCCATCCCTGACTGTGTTTAAGAGTCGTTTAGATGTGGTGTTGGAGGATATGGTGTAGGGGAGAACTTTGTAGAGTAGGGCTGATGGTTGGACTCGATGACCCCAAGGGTCTTTTCCAACCTGAATGATTCTATGATTCTAAACGTAATTAGACAGGGAAACTTGGAGCATGACTGTCCACTTCCTGAGGCTGCAGTGCAGCTTGAGTAGCGTCACCAAAGTGAGGGGATTAAACCAAGCTCAGGAGCGGTTTGAATCTCTGAGGCACTGGTTTAGGTTTCTGCATTTTTTTTCAGCTTAGAAGGAGAATTTGGGGACAGGCTCTAACCATGTTACTTTATTCCTGGAATAGTTTTCTCTGTAATGATTCCATCAAGTTGAATGAACTTAAATTTAAAAAACCCCACCCAACCATCTCTTCTACAGCCATGGGAGCTGCTGGAAGTGAAGTGCATCAAGATATCACATCATTTGGGGCCAGTTTTGAAGAACATTTTTGGAGTTGTCCTTGTGTGTCTGCCATCCATAGATTCAGGCTCCAAAGGGGAACTCAATAACCATTTTAGCTGACCTGCCCAGGGCTTTGCTGCTGTGGGAGGTTTCCCTGCCCACGGTAGGGCGGTTGGACAAGATGATCTTTAAGGTCCCTTCCAACCCAGACCATTCTATGATCCCTGCCACCAGCCTGGACAGCCCTATCCCCAAGGATATCCACCCACCTTTTTATTGATCAAGAACTTTGCATCATGACAGCCAATGCAGATTTCTTTGGGAAAGCCACTCAAACCATAAAATAACAGTGTTAAAAAAATAGCTATGTACAATAAAAGCCAAATTCTGCTGCTGGGAAGGGCAGTGCAATATGAGCAAAGCATGCATGGGGGCACAGCACGATGTGTGGCCTTTGCAGTGTAAAATTCATATTCAGACCACAATCAGTAGAGGATAAATTGTCAGAACTGTTTTCCCAGGTGTTGGCTAGCCTGGCATCCCTGACCATTTGGCATTGGGCTGCTTTTAGCCAACCCTACTTGGCAGCTGCACTGTGGTCACCCCAGGATGGGATAACCTGATTTTACAGTCACTGACCTGGCACCAAGAAAGGCAAAGCTCCTAAGCGAAGAACCTCAAATGCTCAAAGAGGTGACTATTTTTATTTTATCAGCAAATAGTTGCATGTCACTGGGTTGCAGTTTAAGTATTATTGGATTAATTTAATCCATGCTGCTAAAGCAGGTGAGACCAGGAAGAGGCACCATAAAATGCTGATGGGATTATTTGTCTTCAAAGCCACCCATGTAATGATGGTTTTGACTTGTGTAGGTTTGTATGTTGGTAACTAATTGCAGGGCTGCTTGGTCTGCAGTTAATTAACTTTTTTTCGGAGCTCAGCCTCACAGATGGGGGAAAACAGTAGCCTTTTCTGTACACTCTGAGCTTGTCCTTGAACTTACTGCATGAAGAAGAATACTGGTCTGAAAATGTTGGTTATCAACCCTGGTGCAGCATCACTGGCTGGTACAGACACACAGTCAATGAAAATTTATTATTCTGTTCATTATTACTCAAGTTAGCATAAACAAATTTGCCAATAATAAAAACCACTGCACAAGAGAGCATTGTTGTACTAATAATTTCTTTGCTCTGCGTACAACACGGGGAAGCATTTAGGGGCTCCTAATGTCCAAAATCTAACTGTAATCTCAACCTTGAAAAACACAGTGTCTTCAGTATCCTCATCTTCCTAACCATGAGTCTTAAAATAAAATGCTGGGAATCCCTTGGAGAGAGAGGCTGGTTCAGTCCTCCCATGCCTGTTGCATGCACCATGAGGACATGAGGTCTTCATACACCTCTGCTCCAGGCACCCCCATGCATTGGAGTGGATTCAATATTCCCATTTTTACATTGAGAGCTGAACTCTAGGCTCTCCCTTGTGTTTTGGTATGAAATTTGTGGGCTTCATCCCTTTCTGCACTTCTGCATGTCCATGAGAGGGTGGCAAGCTCCAAGGAGCAATGCTGCTCTCCAGCTCTTGCTCCAAGCCCTTGAAGTATTTTGATGTGTGGACTTACAGTGATATAAGCAACTGTCTAATTGTCCAAACCACTAAGCTCTATTATTTATATTTGGGCAGATAAATAAGCAGCTGGATGTCCAGAGGGACCTACCAACCCTCCTCGCATCTTCTCAACCACCCTAATCCCAGCTCTGGAGCCCAATGTGTTTTCTGGAGCCAGCAATGACTGGGTGATGCTACCAAGGATCCCAGATTGGGACACCCAAGGGTGCCCTGGGTGGGGGATTTCCCCCTGTCTTTCGCTGGGATGTAGGAGAAGACAGCTCTTCCACCTTCTTGGACCTGGAGAGAGCAGCAGAGAAAAAGCAGAGCAGCCCTGGCTGTGAGCACCTGGATGGAGCAGGAGCAGCTACACTTCAGTATCCAAACACACTTCTCTGTGAAGAGGGCAATTTAGAGCAATTATACCGATTATTATTGCTTTTCTAAGTAGTGCTTTTCCTACAGAATTAGCTGAGTGTTTATTAGGAGCCACTTGTTGCCAGTAACTTAACTGCTTCATATCAGTTTTTATCAAACATTAGAGGGGCATAATTTTTCCCCCCCTATGTATAACTGCTTTTATCTGGTTTCACATATAAGCCCCAATTAAATATTCATTTTTGCTTTGTTACATATGGCATTAAATTTTCACGAGCTGTGTGTTCTCCTTGAAATTTGTGGGTGTGGGGAGTGGAGGAGAGGGGGGCGAAGAAACCAGCACACTCTTAAAGGCAGGGGTATGCATATGTGGGTTTGCTTTAGAGATAGGGAGGGAAGTCGAAAAAGAAAAAAAGAGAAAAAATCAACAAAAAAAGTCTTTTTTCTCATATACTGTAGAGATTCAGCCTTAAATCCACCAGCTGAAGGGAAAAAAATTGCGAGGCAGGTGGAGTTTTGGTCCCTGCTCTCTTGTGTTGCTGCATAAGGTTGCAGCATCAAGGCTGATCCGGAGGGAAAAAGGTTTCCTGGGGGCTGAGATAAAGATTTTTCTCAGCCCTTTTCCCACCTTCCAAAGTGCCTTTGAGCAAGTTTTGTGGGCCCTTAGCCCATGCAATCCTTCCTTGGTGCAGTTGGGGTGTAAACTTCTATTCTTGGGAGGGGTTTATGTTTAGTGATGCTGATGGAAAGTGTTGGGATTATGTTGTATATGCATATACATACTTTATTTATACTTTATAATAAGTTATTATACTTTATAATATATACTTTATAATAAGGTTTTTTTCTACAGTACTATGGGTAAGAATAGTGCTTCATAGACAAATAAAAAGGTCAGTCAGATTGCCATAACACAGCAAGGGATGGAAAATAAGGGGGTTTATTACATCTCACCTGTATTTAGGCAAATCAAACAATTGCATTTTTTACAGCCCTGTGTAATGACCTGATGCAACCAAATGAGACCTCTCTCCTGGGGCGTTTAAACAGCATATTAACTTTATCACTTGATGACCCATAAAATGGTTGTGTGCCCCCTAGACTTACTCAGCACAACTCTGCAGGAAGGATATTTAAACATTTTTTTCCATTATCAGTTTCATAATGTCATAGCTCTAGTTATCAGGTGGTGGTTTTCCTTTTTGTCTTTATACAGGGTAGAAAACCAAGGAAGATGGGAATGAAAAGATAAAAGTAAGTTTTCTCCATATCTTGGGGGTGGAACTAGAATTTGGGGCATCTTTGCTTCCATCCGGTCTCCTTTGATGACATTTCATTGCACAAGAAACTTGATAGTTGTGAATCTAGCAGTGATGGACAGGGTAAATGGAAGAATCTTCCCTCCAATGGGATGTGACAGAGCATCAGTGCGTGTTGCAGAGCAGTGTTAAGACGCAGAAGAGAAAAGGAGTGAGAGTAAATCCTGTAGGTCATCTCTGCAGGCTGCATGTGGCAGGAGCCCCAGCTCATAGTCTGGTCTTTGAGGCTGTGGAGCATTTCATCTCTTCATCACACCTTCTCACTCTGTGTTCAGTTTTTCTGCGTTTATCATAATCTCTTCACCACCATATTCATGTGTCTCCATAGCTTGACCAGGGTTCATTTGCAGAAATTCCAGCTTAGGGGCTGCTCCCAGGTGAAGGCTGTCCACAACTGGAGCAGATGCTGAGCAAAAACTAACCAAGATCCTATTAAATTAACCTCTCACAAATTAGAAGCGTCACTTTTCTGTGGCTGACAGAAATTTGTAATTAAAGAAACTCCCTGGCTTAGCATTAGAAAGGAGCATTTAAAAAAACTTATGGCCAGATGTCTCCTTGACTCTGTTTGTGGTCATTTCTCCTTTCTTGTGAATAACTCCCACTCTGAATATTCCCAAATAAAGTGCGTAAGGGATGAGAGCACCAGCATTTGTCTGTAGTCGAATTCCACTAAGCTACAACTGGAAAGGTAAGGAAAAGTGATGCAAAAGGAATGTGCTTCAGAGCAGCTTTTGAGAGAACAACAGGAAGGAACAAGTTCTAAAATGAGGGTCTTGGGATGAGAATTTATGATGACAATGGTTTTGAGCATCTCAGTTTCAGGGAGCCACTTTGAGTGTGGGTTGGAGAAAAGATTTTTTTTTTCATTTTGTTAAAAACTTCAAGGTTTCAAAATTCCCATGTTACCAAATTTGGATGAAAAGCCAATATTATAGTATCTTTTTGAAATTAGACTTTTGGAAAAAAGCCAGTCTGACAACTATTTCATTGAAAAAAACCTAAATTTAAATTGCCGGGGAGGTTCTACTGATGAAATCAAGTATGTCTCAAGATGAAATGAAAATATTTGAAGAATATTTTAAATGAGACACTTCAGTATTTTAAAAAGTTTTTCCATTTCTTTATAAAAAAAAATAAATCAATCTTGTTGCAATTGGTATAGGCTCTTCAATATTGTCAGAAGTGCATTGCTTCTGGGAAATGTCTTCTAATGATAAATGTATAGACCACTCTGCTTTTTTGGTAGGCACCATAGGCCCTGCTCCACACCCTTCCCCACCCCCCACCTCCCCAGGAGTTTTTTTCCTCTGGTGCAGGCTTCTCAAAAGTAAATACCACCTATGCTGTGTCCCAAGAATCCTCCTGTTTTGTCCCAGTCACCGCACATGTATCGGCAATGACTGGCCTACAGTCTGCAGGGCCTGGACTTGCATTCAGGTGAAAACACAGATGTTTACTAACATCTGAGATGACTCAATGCACTCAGTGTGTTCACAAGCTGCTGTGCAAGATTTGTCTCCTGGAGGTTATGACTTCAATCTAAAGTCATCCCTTACAGATGTTTTTGATAGTCTTAAGGCATATAGTACTGGGTACCTGTGTTTGGGAACTTCATTCCCACCCTCTTTGCAGTTTGGCTAAGAGAGGTTGTTCAACATCATTGTGAGGTGGTTGAGATATCAAGGCTACCTAAAGCTCCAGTGCCATGTTGCCAATAGGCCCAAATGTCACTAAACTTGAAGCTGAGTCAAAAATCACACCATCTTTGGGCTGCAAAGGAGGTTAGTAGTGGAGGCTCTGCAGCTGATCTCTCAGCACAGCGTCTCCCTCTGACCATGGTTTGAGAAGCACCAAATGCCAGGTATGAAGGGCAATCTTCCACTTTTTGTGGAAAATTTTGAGGGGATGGGGTGAGCTATCTTTTCTTAAGTAATTCTGAAACTGAGCAGGCCTCCCTATTTTTACTGACTCTCTTTTGTCAATCTCACTGGAACTTCATTGGTCTCTGTGGGAATTCTGTGGGTTTGCATAGTATGGCGATAGATCATCTACCCTGAAGTATGCACGCTGAGCATATCAGTAGTAAGATTTTTTCCCAAGAGCAGCCCCCAGAGATCGATCCCAGGCCTTAAAGACCACTGTCTCTATTCATTACCTTGTCACTGGTTCCAGCGTTAGTTTGATCTATAGATGCTGGTATTTGGAGCAGAGTTTAATANAGCGTCTCCCTCTGACCATGGTTTGAGAAGCACCAAATGCCAGGTATGAAGGGCAATCTTCCACTTTTTGTGGAAAATTTTGAGGGGATGGGGTGAGCTATCTTTTCTTAAGTAATTCTGAAACTGAGCAGGCCTCCCTATTTTTACTGACTCTCTTTTGTCAATCTCACTGGAACTTCATTGGTCTCTGTGGGAATTCTGTGGGTTTGCATAGTATGGCGATAGATCATCTACCCTGAAGTATGCACGCTGAGCATATCAGTAGTAAGATTTTTTCCCAAGAGCAGCCCCCAGAGATCGATCCCAGGCCTTAAAGACCACTGTCTCTATTCATTACCTTGTCACTGGTTCCAGCGTTAGTTTGATCTATAGATGCTGGTATTTGGAGCAGAGTTTAATAACTGGAGAAGGAGAATGCTCTGAGGTTCTGTCACTGACTAGGTAGAGCCACCTTGGGCAAGTCACTTGCTCCTAGATCAAAAAAAAAAAAAAAGAAAAAGCATTAGCACATCAAAGTTGTTGACGTGGATGGAGATTGGGGAGGGGGGGCTTTGAAGATGTGGACCCTTTGCTTGTGTCATCTTAGAATCAGTGTGTGTTTCCCTTTCAGCTCCCGAGATTCAGTCCACTGGAGATGGAGAAGGCAGAAAGGCTACAGAAGTGGTAAGAGAAGGCATCACTTGGTGGTATCTAGAGCAATATTGGAATTCTGCTGTCCAGTGGAGCAATGTGCCTTGGGGCAGCTGTTGGGAAGGGGTTTGTAGGAAAAGGAATTAGGCAAATATGTGCTGGGGTCCCATTTTATTTGGAGCTTTCCTGCAGGTGAAGAGGAGGGGAAATGTTTGCTACTACTTCCATTTTTAATGAATGTTTTCTCAAAATCCTCCCTAATGCACAAGGCAGTTATCTTTGCTGTCCTAACTTGATGAGGCCCTGGAGAGGCTGCATCTGGAGTACTGTGACCAGTTCTGGGCTCCCCAGTTGAAGGACAGGGAACTACTGGAAAGGGTACAGCAAAGGGCTATGAAGATGATTAGGGGACTAGAAGGACTAGAAACAGGGGGAATTTCCTTCTCTTATGAGGAAAGGCTGAGGGACTTGGGTCTTTTTAGTCTGGAGAAGACTGAGATGGAACCTCATTAATGCTTATTAATCCTTAAAGTGTGGGTGTCAGGAAGATGGGGCCAGTCATTTTTCAGTGGTGCACAGTGATAGGACAAGAAGTAACGGGCACAAACTAGAACACAGGAAATTCTGTCTGAACATGAGGGAAAACTTCTTTCCTCTGAGGATGGCAGAGCACTGGAACAGGCTGCCCAGAGAGGGTGTGGAGTCTCCTTCTCTGGAGATACTCAAACCCCGCCTGGACATGTACCTGTGCAACCTACTCTGGGTGACCCTGCTTTGGCAGGGGGTTTGACCAGGTGATCTCCAGAGGTCCCTTCCAACACCTATAGTTCTGTGGTTCTGTATGATTAGGTATGCAGTTGGACTAGATAATCCCTGTAGGTCCCTTCCAACTGAACTATTTTATTATTTTTAGACTTGATCCTATCTATTGTTTTCATATACATTAAATTCAGGGTAAACAAACAGCCCATCCAGCCATTCTAATTTTTCCTTCCCTAGACAAAATTCAGAGCACTGACTGTAAGTCACCAAATGGAAAATACTCAGGTGAGTAAGGGGAAAACTGAGGTAGATGGCACTGACCCATTTTTTTTTATTTTCTCACAATAACACAGATTCTTTTTCCATATGCACCAAAGACTGAAGCTTTCTTGTCTTTTTCCATTTATTGCTACTCCACCAAAAGTGCCCATCACCTTAGAAATTATTCACATCATTTTTCAGCTTGCTTTTGGATGTTAAACCAAATAAAAGCCAGACTCCTGAGATAAATGTGGTTTTTTAAGCAATTATTTTGTTAGCCTTTATAATTCGACTTCATCCAAATCAGAACTCTGCTTTGGCTTTGACAATTCTTTGGTTATTTATGACTTATGGTGAATAATGCATCTGCCTGGTGGGGGAGGTCTACTGTGAGTGTGTTTGTGGAAACAAATTCCTAACTATTCTAGTCTATAAATCCTCAGCCTAATGCCATGAGACTTGCATCACTGAGTTCACTTCCAGCATACTGGCATTTTATTTGATGATCCCATTTAGCCATCATATTGACTACTGGTTTTGGTACATACAAAGGAACCTTTTCAGGGCAATTTGAATTACATTGGAGCAGAAGAAAAGCCCCAGATTGCTTCAACGCACTTTGATATTGAATTGGCAGTGTAACTTCAATTAAAGTGAAGTCATCCCACATACCTGTCTACTGACATGAATTCTTGTATGAACATGAGCATGGAGAGCACACAGTAAAACAAGTTTAAAACAAGCTCAAGGTATCAGGTCTCCTTAAGGTACCCTTTCCTTTTCGGTTTGTTTTTTTTTATTATTATTAATATTATTTTTTCCCCTGTAGTGGCTTTACCTACATGTAATTGCAGTAGAAAGAAGGAGCTGGGAGATATTTCTTTGCAGATGAGACAGTGGTTGTGTTATTATGGTGTATTATGTTACTTTCCATTAGAACAAAGACTTTTCATCTCTAACCCTAGGAGGTGACCTACAGTAAATACAGTGTCATATTTAGCTTTTGTAAATAGCTTAGCTCTCACGAATGTTTTATAGTGGGGAAAGTATCATGTTCTCTCCACTTTTACTTTATATTCACACAGCATCACAGAAGATTTGTTGGTATTAAATATTAATTGTAAGCTTCGGTGAATCTATGNGCTACAGAAGTGGTAAGAGAAGGCATCACTTGGTGGTATCTAGAGCAATATTGGAATTCTGCTGTCCAGTGGAGCAATGTGCCTTGGGGCAGCTGTTGGGAAGGGGTTTGTAGGAAAAGGAATTAGGCAAATATGTGCTGGGGTCCCATTTTATTTGGAGCTTTCCTGCAGGTGAAGAGGAGGGGAAATGTTTGCTACTACTTCCATTTTTAATGAATGTTTTCTCAAAATCCTCCCTAATGCACAAGGCAGTTATCTTTGCTGTCCTAACTTGATGAGGCCCTGGAGAGGCTGCATCTGGAGTACTGTGACCAGTTCTGGGCTCCCCAGTTGAAGGACAGGGAACTACTGGAAAGGGTACAGCAAAGGGCTATGAAGATGATTAGGGGACTAGAAGGACTAGAAACAGGGGGAATTTCCTTCTCTTATGAGGAAAGGCTGAGGGACTTGGGTCTTTTTAGTCTGGAGAAGACTGAGATGGAACCTCATTAATGCTTATTAATCCTTAAAGTGTGGGTGTCAGGAAGATGGGGCCAGTCATTTTTCAGTGGTGCACAGTGATAGGACAAGAAGTAACGGGCACAAACTAGAACACAGGAAATTCTGTCTGAACATGAGGGAAAACTTCTTTCCTCTGAGGATGGCAGAGCACTGGAACAGGCTGCCCAGAGAGGGTGTGGAGTCTCCTTCTCTGGAGATACTCAAACCCCGCCTGGACATGTACCTGTGCAACCTACTCTGGGTGACCCTGCTTTGGCAGGGGGTTTGACCAGGTGATCTCCAGAGGTCCCTTCCAACACCTATAGTTCTGTGGTTCTGTATGATTAGGTATGCAGTTGGACTAGATAATCCCTGTAGGTCCCTTCCAACTGAACTATTTTATTATTTTTAGACTTGATCCTATCTATTGTTTTCATATACATTAAATTCAGGGTAAACAAACAGCCCATCCAGCCATTCTAATTTTTCCTTCCCTAGACAAAATTCAGAGCACTGACTGTAAGTCACCAAATGGAAAATACTCAGGTGAGTAAGGGGAAAACTGAGGTAGATGGCACTGACCCATTTTTTTTATTTTCTCACAATAACACAGATTCTTTTTCCATATGCACCAAAGACTGAAGCTTTCTTGTCTTTTTCCATTTATTGCTACTCCACCAAAAGTGCCCATCACCTTAGAAATTATTCACATCATTTTTCAGCTTGCTTTTGGATGTTAAACCAAATAAAAGCCAGACTCCTGAGATAAATGTGGTTTTTTAAGCAATTATTTTGTTNGGTCCCTTCCAACTGAACTATTTTATTATTTTTAGACTTGATCCTATCTATTGTTTTCATATACATTAAATTCAGGGTAAACAAACAGCCCATCCAGCCATTCTAATTTTTCCTTCCCTAGACAAAATTCAGAGCACTGACTGTAAGTCACCAAATGGAAAATACTCAGGTGAGTAAGGGGAAAACTGAGGTAGATGGCACTGACCCATTTTTTTTTATTTTCTCACAATAACACAGATTCTTTTTCCATATGCACCAAAGACTGAAGCTTTCTTGTCTTTTTCCATTTATTGCTACTCCACCAAAAGTGCCCATCACCTTAGAAATTATTCACATCATTTTTCAGCTTGCTTTTGGATGTTAAACCAAATAAAAGCCAGACTCCTGAGATAAATGTGGTTTTTTAAGCAATTATTTTGTTAGCCTTTATAATTCGACTTCATCCAAATCAGAACTCTGCTTTGGCTTTGACAATTCTTTGGTTATTTATGACTTATGGTGAATAATGCATCTGCCTGGTGGGGGAGGTCTACTGTGAGTGTGTTTGTGGAAACAAATTCCTAACTATTCTAGTCTATAAATCCTCAGCCTAATGCCATGAGACTTGCATCACTGAGTTCACTTCCAGCATACTGGCATTTTATTTGATGATCCCATTTAGCCATCATATTGACTACTGGTTTTGGTACATACAAAGGAACCTTTTCAGGGCAATTTGAATTACATTGGAGTAGAAGAAAAGCCCCAGATTGCTTCAACGCACTTTGATATTGAATTGGCAGTGTAACTTCAATTAAAGTGAAGTCATCCCACATACCTGTCTACTGACATGAATTCTTGTATGAACATGAGCATGGAGAGCACACAGTAAAACAAGTTTAAAACAAGCTCAAGGTATCAGGTCTCCTTAAGGTACCCTTTCCTTTTCGGTTTGTTTTTTTTTATTATTATTAATATTATTTTTTCCCCTGTAGTGGCTTTACCTACATGTAATTGCAGTAGAAAGAAGGAGCTGGGAGATATTTCTTTGCAGATGAGACAGTGGTTGTGTTATTATGGTGTATTATGTTACTTTCCATTAGAACAAAGACTTTTCATCTCTAACCCTAGGAGGTGACCTACAGTAAATACAGTGTCATATTTAGCTTTTGTAAATAGCTTAGCTCTCACGAATGTTTTATAGTGGGGAAAGTATCATGTTCTCTCCACTTTTACTTTATATTCACACAGCATCACAGAAGATTTGTTGGTATTAAATATTAATTGTAAGCTTCGGTGAATCTATGCTTTTGTCAAGAGTGCACTGGGCCACACATCGTTTTTGGCCTCACATTGAGAAACTGCATGATCTTCGGAAGAAAGAACTGGAAGTACATTATCAGTGTTTTTAACCAAACTGTCTCTCAGCTTGATGGCTACAGCTTCCATTGCTTTTGCTCAGCTGGGAGGAGGGAGAGAAGTCTTAGACAAAGATGTACATGGCTGACCCAATGCTTTGACCTTACTCTATGTATCTTTTGGAGCTCAGGAAAAGTCCTGTGAAAGGATTTCAGAGATTTATGAATGCCAGAATGGATCAGCCACTCTGGCTTGCTCTGTATCTTGGTCCAGTGTTGAGAGCAGGCCCTTTAAGAGGGAGTTACTGAAAGGGCACATATGCAAATAAGTGGAAGTAAGCGAAACGAAGTATAGTGAAGGCGAAACAAAGTGTGGGAAACAGCAAATGACACAAATGTTGTAGCCAATCATGGGGCAACTTTAAGCCTGTGGAAAGTGTGTGGAAAGCTCGTGGACAATACCCCTCTCCCTATCCGAAATGTAGTGCTTAGCGAATGAGGACCTGTAACTGTAGAACGATTGTGTGTGCGCTTCCTGAGTGTGTGCTTCCTGGGAGTGCTCCCTGGTGCTTCCTGATGTGTGCTTCCTGAGAAAGTGCTCCCTGGTGGCTTCCTGGAATGGCTTCCTGATTGATTGCGTCGGGCTCGACTGCTCCTGGCCGCGGCAGTCCAGTGACCCCCTTGATTGAGCCAAGAACTTGCCTGAAGTATATCTTCCAGGGAAGCAACCATGCTTTTGGCTGGAAGACATCAATCAATGGGGAATCTACCATATCCCCATGCTATTGATGCACAGTTAATTAATTTTAGAATCACCAAGGATTTCTAATGCCATGTTTCCTGGCTTTCACTTCCAGCCATGGGGTTTTTTGTGCCTGCCCTCGTAGATTTGCATATTTTGCCTAGTACCTTGTACTTTCTCCCTAGGAAGAGCAGGTTCTTGGTCTCATGATGAAGGGTAATAATTAATCTCTTTCTTTTGATATGCTAAATGCATGGAGCTCTTGCTCTCCATCCGAAGTTTTCCCCAATCAGAAATTGACCATAGCACTTTTTTTGTATCTCAGTCAATTTTGCACCTCATTTGTGTCCAGTTCTGGGCACCTCAACACAAGACAGATATTGAGGTGCTGGAGTGAGTGCAGAGGAGGGCAACAAAGCTGGTGAAGGTCCTGGAGAATAAATCTTATGAAGAGCAATTGAAAGAGTTGGCACTGATTAGTTTGCAGAAGAGGAGGCTGAGGGGAGACCTCATCACTCTCTACAACTACTTGAAAGGACATTGTAGAGAGGTTGATGGTGGTCTCTTCTCACAAATAATTAGCAATAGGACAAGAGGGAATGGCTGCAAGCTGCAGCAGGGTAGGTTTAGGCTGGACATTAGGAAAAAAATTTTCACAGAAAGAGTGGTCAGACATTGGAATAGACTGCCCAGGGAGGTGGCTGAGTCACCATCCCTGAATGTGTTTAAGAGTAGATTGGATGTGGTGTTGAGGGATATGGTGTAGGGGAGAACTTGTAGAGTAGGGCAGATGGTTGGACTCGATGATCTCAAGGATCTCTTCCAACCTGAATGATTCTATGATCTATTTTAGAGCTGGGGATGTACTCAGTACTCCAGATCAGTCTCTCCTTGGGGCATGAAATACATTCCTCTGAGGGCCTCAAGGATGCTTTTTCAGTATTGAGTCTTCCTCCAGAGTGACCATGACTTATTGCAACTTTTGATTGCAAAGGATTATCATTATTTTATCAAATCCATATTTTTTTCATAGAGAAATTCTTGAGAAACTTCTCTGAAGATATACCCAACTTTGGATGTGAATGGGACTTGGAGAGGTACTATTATTGTTGTTTCCCTCCAAATTTCAGAATAACTTTTCTCAGGCAATGAGCATGGATTATTGATGATCCACATGCTCTGTATACCCAAATAAATTTGCAACAGGCTGTCATTTCAGACATATAAGTAGGGATGAAGGTGCACAGAGCTGTCAGCATCTGTGGTGTTGATTAATTTTGGTCAGTCACTGACCCAGCTGTCAATGATTTTGTGTTCACCCATACTGGTGCATCTCTGTTGTCTTACCTCAAGTCTCTGCTGAATTATAAAATGTGGGAGAGTAGAAAATAGGCACATCGGGCTGAGGAGGTTAAAGAGCAGCTCTCAGTGCAGGGGACAAAGACCTTATGTCTTTAAGGTAGTCATTCCTAATTAACCCTCCAAGAATGCTTTATCTGAAAGATGAATTCACTGTTTTCCTGGCTGTTGCTGGTGCCTGTTGAGGTTACTGTTTGTGCTCTGCTGGGTATCAGAAAGGTGGTTTACTTAGGCATGGAGGAAAGCTAGTGTAATGGCATTGATTATATATGGAAGGCTCATTCTGCACTTAAACCCCTTCTTTCCCTATGAATACCTTATTTAAATGCTTGGTATATAATTTTTTGATGAGATGATCCCTAATCCATCCAACCAAAGACTAGGAAGACTACGATTGTATTAGAGGGACAAAAAGCTTCTGGTTGTTAACGGATTTTCTGATTTGTTGATGCTGGAGGCCTTTATTAGTCAAGAAACGCCTTTTCTGCCCCATCCCTTTAAAATGATCGCAGAAACCAGAGCAGTTGCTGGTACATGCTGGAATTTCACAGAATAACAGAATTGTCAGAGTTGGAAGGGACCTCTAGAGGTCATCTAGTCCAACTCCCCTGCTAAAGCAGGATTGCCTAGAGCACATCACTCAGGACTGCTTTCAGGCAGGTCTTGAAGGTCTCCAGAGAAGGGGACTCCACAACGTCCCTGGGCAGCCTGTTCCAGTGCTCTGTCACCCTCACCGGAAAGAAGATTTTTCTCATATTTGAAAGGAATTTCTTATGATCCAGCTTGTGCCCGTTGCCCCTCATCCTGTCACTGGGAACCACTGAAAAGAGTTTGTCAAGTGACTGTCAGCACAGAGTAGCAGCCTAGTTACATTTAATCATGCAAATCAAGTTTTGAAGCATCCATTATGTCCTGGTTCAGGGGCAAACTAAACTACATTACAAAGCACTTAAGCCCTGAACAATTTCCTGACCTCTGAAATCTCTTAGGACCTAGCTGCAGCTTCACAATGTCTTGCACTAATCTCTCCATTAAAACCTNTCCCAGGATGACGATCACATTGCCAGCAGGCATCAGTAAAAGTCCCAGGCTGGACTCAGTGACCGACAGGAGCTGGATTCCGGAAATGAAGTCAGGAGTGCTTGGATCAAGATCAAAGGCAGATAAACAGACAGGGTCCTCCTCAGACGTTGGCCATCGAACAGAGTTGACCCTTTGATCCCTCAGCTTTTATACCAAGCATGATGTGGATGGGATGGAATGCCCCAGTTGGTCAATTTTGGGTCACCTGTCCTGTCCTCGCCTCCCTACAAATGTGACCCCTCGATGCTTTTTCCACTTCTGACCCTCCAACGGGGCAAATAGCAAAATTACCTGACCTCTCAGAGCTTTCCAGCCTCCTTGGGAAAACCTCCTTGCTTCCCTTTAAAAATATACATTGGGAGAGACCTGAATATTTTTCCCATAACTTGGTGGGATGGAGCTTGAGAAATGCTGCCTTAGATGGTTTCATATTGCCAAAATGTATTTGCTATTTGATGATGTAGGCTTTGGAAGGTCTGCTGTTCCCAATTGTCTATTGCATATTAAGGATGGTTATAGCCAAGAAGACTTTTCTATTTATTTGCTCCTTTTTCACTGTGACTTTATTATGCATGGGCAGCTTGACTGTGATACTTCTTTTGTTTTACATTTTACATTCATTAAAAACCAGTCATCTGTATATTTTGTGAACCCTCAGGGGTCTCTTCTCCCCTTGATGCATGTGTGTCAGTCCCATTATCCTGCATGGATAAACAATGAGCTGCTGGATAAGCTCAAAACAAAAAAGGAGGCCTATGGAGGGTGGAAGCAAGGATGGTTAGACTGGGTGGAATATAGAGAAACTGTCCGAGTGGCCAGGAACCAGATCAGGCAAGTGAAAGCCCAGACAGAAATTAATCTAGCCAGGGACATCAAGGGTAACAAGAAAAACTTCTATAGATACATCAGGGATAAAGACAAGAGCAGGGAAGATGTTTGTCCTCTGTGGAAGGAAACAGGAGACCTGGCCACCCAGGATATGGAAAAGGCTGAGGTACTGAACAATGTTTTTGTCTCAGTCTTCACCAGCAAGGGCTCTAACCACACCGCCCAAATTGTGGAAGGCAAAACCAGGGGCTCTGAGAATGAAGAACCGAGATCAGGTTTGAGACCACCTAAGGAACCTGAATGTGCATAAGTCCATGGGACCTGATAAAATCCATCCACAAGTCCCGAGGGAGCTGGCAGATGAAGTTGCTAAGCCACTTTCCATTATATTTGAGAAGCTGTGACCATCTGGTGAAGTTCCCAGGAAAGGGGAAACATAACCCCCATTTTCAAAAAGGGAAAAAAAGACGACCTGGGGAACTACAGGCCAGTCAGTCTCACCTCTGTGCCTGGCAAGATCATGGAGCAGATTCTCCTAGAACCTCTGCTAAGGCACATGGAAAATAAGGAGGTGATTGGTGAAAGCCAACATGGCTTCACCAAGGGCAAATCATGACTGACAAATTTGATGGCCTTTTACCACAGCCCTGGTAGACAAGGGAAGGGCAACAGATGTCATCTCCCTGTGCTTATGCAAAGTGTTTGACACTGTCCCACTTGACATCCTGGTCTCAAAATTGAAAAGTCATGGACTTGATGGATGGACCAGTCGGTGGATCAGTAATTGTATGGATAGTTGCACTCAAAGGATTGTGGTCAAAGGCTCAATGTCCAAGTGGCGGCCAGTAATGGGTGGTATCCCTCAGGGGTCGGTACTGGGACCAGTGTTGTTTAACATCTTTGTCAGAGACATGGACAGTGGGATAGAGTGCACTCTCAGCAAGTTTGCCGACAACACCAAGCTTGGTGGTGCAGTCAACACACTGAAAGGAAAGGATGCCATCCAGAGGGACGTGGACAAGCTTGAGAGTTGGACTAGTGCAAATCTCATGAAGTTCAACCAAGCCAAGTGCAGGGTCCTGCAACTGGGTCATGGCAATCCCAGGCACAAATACAGGTTGGGCAGAGAATAGCTGGAGAGCAGCCTTGAGGAGAAGGACTTGGAAGTGTTTGTGGATGAGAAACTTGACATGAGCTGGCAATGTACACTTGCAGCCCAGAAAGCCAGCCACATCCTGGGATGCATGCAAAGAAGCATGGCCAGCAGGTTGCAGGAGGTGATTCTGCCCCTCTAGTCTGCTCTCATGAGACCCACCTGGAGTACTGTATCCAGTTTTGTAGTCTTCAACACAGGAAGGAGATGGACCTGTTGGAATGGGTCCAGTGGAGGACCACACAAATGATCATAGGGCTGGAGCATCTCTCCTATTAAGAGAAGCTGAGAGAGTTGGCCTGGAAAAGAGAAGGCTCCAGGGAGAACTTCTAACAGCCTTACAGTACCTGAAGGGGGGCTAGAGGAAAGATGGGGAGGGACTCTATTAGGAGGTGGAGCCATGGGACAACAGGTAACGGTTTTAAACTGATAGAGGGGAGATTTAGATTAGATACTAGAAAGAAATTCTTTACTGTGAGGGTGGTGAGGCACTGAAACAGGGTGCCCAGGGAAGTTGTGGATGCCCCATCCCTGGAAGTGTTCAAGGCCAGGCTGGATGGATCTCTGAGCAACCTGGTCTAGTGGGAGGTGTCCCTGCCCATGGCAGGGGAGTTGGAACGGGATGGTCTTTAATGTCCCTTTGAACTCTAACTGTTCTATGATTCAATGTCACTCAGCACTTGCTCAGTACCTATCTCATAATTCAGGCTGCTTGGAGACAGCCTGTGGGTAATGGAACAAAATTACACCCTCCCAATTCCTGTTTTACTCACTCCTTTGGCTCAATGGAGTCTTTTGACTGAGCGATTTTCTTATCAGCTGAAACGTAGAACAAATAAACATTTGCCATAAGCTGTCCTTAAGTCAGATCTGGAACTTGGGGGCTTTTTGGCATCCTTCACATTAAGGTACAGAGAATTGCCACTTGCCTGCTTTTCACATCTCACCAGCATGGGATTTATATTCCTATCCTGACTTATTGCAGCTCAGCTGGTTCCTCTCAGACTATATCTACTACCAGTTTATCTACTAAACTGGTGAGAGGCCTGGAAGGTAAGTCTTATGAGGATCGATTGAGGGAGCTGGGATTGTTTAGTTTGAGGAAGAGGAGGCTGAGGGGGGACCTCATCACTCTCTACAACTGCTTGAAAGGGCATTGTAGAGAGGTTGGTGCTGGTCTCTTCTCAAGGGCAATTAGCGATAGAACAAGAGGGAATGGCTGCAAGCTGCAGCAGGGTAGGTTTAGGCTGGACATTAGGAAAAAGTTTTTCACAGAAAGAGTGGTCAATTGGTGGAATCAGCTGCCCAGGGAGGTGGCTGAGTCACCATCCCTGACTGTGTTTAAGAGTCGTTTAGATGTGGTGTTGAGGGATCTGGTGTAGGGGAGAACTTGTAGAGTAGGGCTGATGGTTGGACTTGATGATCACAAGGGTCTCTTCCATCCTAAATGATTCTATGATTCTATGATACTCCTGGATAAATCTGATAAAGCATCTCCCATTGAGTGTCTTGTCCACACACATGCTTCACTGTGGTTCAGAGTTTCTGGTTGTATTCCACAATAATTGCACCTCAGCTATGAGTGACAATTGCATTTCAGAATCAAGTCTGAAGAAAACTTGAATCCAGCACCACTGGCTTGCTCTTACTTCACTAAAATAAAACACCCAAAACTGAAAAGGATGGGAAATGGTTTTACTGGAGCAGCATCAGATTCTCCATTTTTTAATCAGTTTGCTAAGAGAACAAGGCTCCATTTAGCTAAAAGGTGATAGCTAAATTGCATGGCTGGCCTTTATGTCTAGACCCCTCTATGTACCAGCTTTGACTCAGCAGTCTGCAATAGTAAATCATGAATGGTCCCATAAGAATTATGGGCAAGCTAGTTCATAACAGGAGTTTGAAATGGGCAAAAGAGATAGGCAGAGGAACAGACTTTCCAGTCCCAAAATAAAGCATCACAGTCATCTTGAATATCTGGAGAGTGCACGAAAGGGCTGAGATGTTCCCTTTGTTAAATATTTACCATGCAAGTATTATTTCACAGCATGTTTCTAGGACTTTATCTAAGCAGGATAGCTGCTTTCCCCAGCTCTCTACTCCTTTTTCTCCTTTGGACCAGGAGTGCCAGCTTTTGAGAATTTTGAACACCCTTGGAATGCTGAAACCAGTGTGGGTTTTTTGTTTTGTCTCCTGAATGTGCTCCAGGTCTTGTTTAAGGTCAAACAACTATTTAAGACTCCCACACAGAGATCCGCCCCGAGGCTGGATAGCCCTGGGTGGCATGGGATATGAGGGGATATGGGAGAATATGGGCAGGTATCTGGAGACCTCTTCACCTTCAATGGCTTGGGACTTCACCCCTGAACAACTACAGAACCCTGAAAAAGTGATAGAATATTTGAAAGGAAAATGCAGTGGCTATTCCAGAGAGGCACAACTTACCGCACTGTGCTGGGCCCTGGCCAATATCTACCAGACACTGCTCAATACTGTGCAGCATCCTCAGGAGAAAGAGGAGGAAACCAGTCTGACAGGCAGTGTGGCTACTGCCACTTCTTTGGCAGGCACTGCAGCTACTCTGAACCCAGGGGTGGGCACTGCAGCAAATGGTACAGCTAGTCCAACCCCGGTGGCAGACACAGCAGCAGACTCTGAAGCTACCTCAACCCCTGTGACAGACACTGCAGCTACTCCAACCCCAGTGACAGGCACTGCAGCCAGATCTGCAATCCAACCCGTGCCCATATAAATTGCTCCTATCCAGAAGAAGAAATACACCAAGAAATCAGTTCGCTTAATAAGGGATAACAGTGAACCAGGGTCATCATGAGAACAGGAGGAAGAGGCAGAACCAGAGATAGTCACCAGATCCCTATCCCCGAGTGAGCTGTAGGATATGCAGAAAGATTTCANACCAGATCCCTATCCCCGAGTGAGCCGTAGGATATGCAGAAAGATTTCAGTTGACTTCCAGGTGAGAACATTGTCACCTGGTTGCTCTGATGCTGGGATAATGGGGCCAGTAGCCTGGAATTAGAGGGTAGGGAAGCCAGACAGCTGGGATCTCTGTCTAGGGAAGAGGGCATTGATAAGGTGATTGGGAAAAAGACACAAACCCTCAACCTCTGGAAGCAACTCCTGTTAGGTGTGGATGGTTTGGGTTGGAGGGGACCTTAAAGATCATCTTGTTCCAATCCCCCAGCCATGGGCAGGGACACCTTCCACTAGAGCAGGTTGCTCAAAGCCCCATCCAGCCTGGCCTTGAACAATTCCAGGGATGGGGCATCCACAATTTCCCTGGGCAGCCTGTAACTACCCATGCTCACTGCTTGCCTTCTACATCATGCATCCTTTCCCCCCAAGCATCTACTTGGCGTGTGACTTGGACAGAGAAGAAAGGATTTAATTAGATCCTGCATTCAGAAGAAGCTCTTACAGAGGCGTGGATCATAGCTGGTATATATTCTCATTGACACAACAGGTTTGTTCAGCCTGGATTATTTGCCAGCCATAATTACAGAGCACAGACATGACTTTAAATGTGGGACCCCTCCATTGCTCTGATTTAGCCTGAGTAGGCTCTGATAATGTTAAAGAGGATGGATTTGTGATTATGGTGTTTTGACCCACCTGGTAGTCTGCCCTTGGAGCTCTACTTAACAGGTCTTCCCTGTGTCTTTCGAAGCAGTTAATTTTGTGGCCAAGTCCCTGAACTCTCTTCCTGTTCCTTCTTCACGTGTAGGGCTGTTTGCTTCTCTGCCATCCAGTCATCATTGTAAATGCTTGTTCAAGGACATGGCAGAGGATTTGTGCTAATAATGAAAATCTTGAAGGGGAAAAGAGATTTTCCCCAGGAAAAATAATGTCAACTCTATTGTGTCTCTGTCCCAATGAGAAGAGGGAGCTAATAACAGAAAGGTTAGCTAATGGGCTAGCTTTAAGGGGTTGTGACAGTGTGAATTAATGTATTGTATTTGTCTAAGCAAACTTCTCAGCTACCTCATAGAGATGTAGGGTTTTAGAATATTTGCTTTTCCTATTTATATATTATTTCATTTACAAAGAGATTTTTACAGTCTTGCTAGCTCCTTCTGTCACATATCAATAACCATGAAAAGAGAACAGGGATGTTTCTGCACTGCTTCGTTGCTTAATATTGGGGCATTTTCAGCAGTTGATGGGGAATATATTTCTAGGTTTGGGGGTTGAGGCTGGGTTTTTGTTTCTGTGTTTTGGTTTTTGTTTCTTTTTGCAGCACAAACCACATGAAGGGGCCAGGAAGATTGCGCATTGCATAAGAGTGGCTCTCCATGCTTTAATGTGGGTTTGCACCGTGCCATGCAGCAAACATAATGTGTCCTCCCAAGGAATATTTGCATAAAGGATAAATAAGAGA
>VZTM01039304.1:15500-40216 GCA_013400555.1 Jacana jacana
GATGTGGTGTTGAGGGCTATGGTTTAGGGGAGAACTTGTAGAGTGGGGCTGATGGTTGGACATGATGATCCCAAGGGTCTCTTCCAACCTGAATGATTCTATGACTGGACAGCTAATTAAGATGAACAAGGTATATGGGGGAATTAGACAACTGTACAGAAGAGCCCTTCAGAAAAGAGAGGAAAACATTTTTGTCAAATGTTTGTGATATAATATAGTGATATAATTTGTGATATAATTTAGTGATAAGGATAATAAATGAAAGATTAATATTTCCCTGGCAGAGGAGAAAATAAAAGGATATCATAACAGCTTATACACAAGAAAAAATACTTTGAACTCAATGCAAGATATGTATCTCCTAAAAAAATGGTCAGAGGTGTGAGTTTCCAAAGACTGATGATAAGAAGCAGCATGTAATGCCTAAAACTTCAGGAGTAAATTGTATTGTCTTGAAAGTAAGGAAAGAGAAATGCACATTTGTTTTAATGTCATTGAAAAAACTCCTGTCAGCTGTCTTTACCAGTGTGGATTTAAAACAATTGCAAACATTTTGTTATGAAAACTATAGAAAATAATCTTAACAGATTTTTCTTTTTCTCTCCTCTACTGCTTGCCAATATGATCAGATGGGATGGTAATTAGATTTCTTTACTTCTGGTCTCGGTTTGCTTAATCTCTATGTAATTCCTTCCACCCCACCCCCCCAGTATTTCTCATTTTAGCATCATAGCATCATTAAATGATGGTTTGATGGTTGGACTTGATGATCCCAAGGGTCTCTTCCAACCTAAATGATTCTATGATTCTAAATGAATAGCTGTTAAGACTGAAGTAATTTTGGTGGTTCGATAGCTTCTGGTAAGAAATGCTCCAATAATACCTTTGTCACACACAAAAAGGAAAAAGAAAAAAAAGGGCAAAAAGCAAGTTTGTTGTCCTTGTGAAACTCCTTTTGAAAGTTAACAAAGAAAAGAGAGTTAACAGATATGAGGGAAGCTATTCAAGCCGCCCTTAGAGAGAACAGTGTAGTACCTAAATCAGGAGAACTGATGTAGAAATAACTACTGTCCTCCTAAATCTAATAGAGGATGGCTGAAAAGAGTATCTGTTCTCCCAAAAGGAGTCCAGTCCAATTCAGAAAGTACTGAAAAGTTGAGTTGCTGTGCAGCAGGTTATGACAGTGGTTAATTGCTTTCAAAACGCTTGTGTCGCTTTGTGACATGCTTGGTAAATCCGTGTTTTCCGTTTGAAGATCACTCCGGTTGAAGAGAAGGCCAGTGTTATGCCTAACTCGCTACACATTTTCAACGCCATAAGCGGGACCCCGACAAGCACAACAGTTCATGGGATGCCCAGTTCTTCTTCAGTTGCATGATTGTTTTGTAAAGGAAAGTATGTTCGTTTTCTTCTAAAAAAGTATGTGGATTTGCTTCATTGTCTGCAGACTCAGGATGATTTTGAAGCTAAATGTTGGGCACGTGCAAGCTGCGTAATTCATACGAACGTCTCAGAAAACTTAGCAAATAGCAGTTACTGGTAAATAGTCTTTTAGAGTAAGGGGAGCGCACATATATATTTTTTAACCTTGCTGGTAACATTTAAAAGTATTCACAGTGGCATTGCAGAGGTGCGTGTTGGAAAATTATAACGTCAAAGTTAATTTCTCTTGTTTGTTAGAAAGTATTATTAAAATGAATTGCACATTACGAAAAAACAAAGTGTTGTGGGATGTAATTTTGCAGATATGTAACATTCAGGTGTTCTTTTTGTGTATGGCACATAGAAATTGATTCCAAGTACAAGAACTATTTTGGGGCTAGACAGAGACACTAGTTTTTTGGGTTTGACGGAACTGACAATAATAGTTTTTGTACCATTTGGCAGATGGTTGTGCTTTATTTTATACCTTGTTGCATTTTGGAGGTATGTGAGCTTAGGTCTTACTAAACAACTAAATACAACCAAAGGTCTGTATTAATGAACACTGAGTTATACTAAAATATCAATAGTAGTAAATTGTGATGTATATATTGTTTGTTAATACAGTCCATACAGTCTGTACATAAATGTATTACATTTCTAAGCATTTTTTAATATCCATGCCAGCTCTTCTTCTTCTTTCAGTTTATTGTGAAAATTAGCTTGTTCCACATATATGCAGACTTTACAGTTCATTTATTCCTGTATATAAATAAATGCAATATAAAGATGTATACAGTCTTTGCTATGTTAGGTTTATATGCGGTTATTAAAAGGAAAAACTTTTTTGCCAAAGCAATGGAGTATGTAATTGGTGATCATGGTTACTGTGGTAAATGGTGGTATAATTTAAAGCTTTTTTCCATATTCTTATTCTTTGAAGACATTAATTTAGTAATTTTATATTTGGGGAAAATAAAGGTTTTTAATTTTATTTAACTGGAACCACTGTCCTGCTGTAATTAAACATTCTGTACTACATCTATATTAAAAGGAAAAAGATAGTTACTTTTCTTGCTGTGTGCTCTGGTTTTTATTTTAGATTTGCCCCTGAGACTGGGTAAAGATGAAAGCTTGATGGAAGGGGAAAAAAAAAAAAGGCTATAAAGGCCTTCCAACCTAAAGTGGGCCTACAGGAGAGGTGGGGAAGGACTCTTTACCAGTGGAGCAATAGGACAAGGGGTAATAGTTTTAGACCCAAAGAGGGAGATTTAGATTAGATCTTAGGAAGAAGTTGTTTACTGTGAGGGTGATGAGACACTGGAACAGGTTGCCCAAAGTAGTTGTGGCTGCTCCATCCCTGGAAGTGTTCAAGGCCAGGCTGGATGGGGCTTTGAGCAACCTGGTCTAACGGGAGGTTGGGAAAGAAAACCACATATGCTGTGTACAGAGGAGGGGATGTAAACTTGAAGGAATGAGGAGGCAAGTTGGCCTTAAGGCAAGTAGACGTGAAGGGGGTGTACGGACAAATCAGAAAACCGGCCCTCTCTGATACGTGTGCTACAAAAATTGTTATTTCAAGATGCTGAGTGAGCTGTATTTTCCTGTTGTCACTGTTACATACACAATAGGCACTTGCAATGTGGTCTTGGGGCTCTTTGCAGTTAGTTCTCAGGCTGAAGGTGGTAAACATAGTGTTAAACCTAACCAAAGGTTTACAAATATTTTTTAAATGGTATTTAATGAAATGGAATGGTTTCAAACAGTGTATTTGGACAAACCTGGCTCCTACTGAAAACACCTAGTCCAGTAAGTCTGGAATGCCTTCTTTTCTTATACCCAGTTTCTTTTATCTTTGTTTTCTTTGTGAGAAGGTGTGTTCAAGATAAATAGAAGACATGTAAGTCACTATCTGTCACATCTGGTGAAGTTTGGGAAAACTAGTGTTTTGTTGTTTTTGTGAACTGAGAAGCTCTGTATTTAATTGGGCTCAGACTTAGGGCTCCTGGGGCTTCTTGGACAAAACCAGAAACATTAGGTAGATAATGACTATCTTTGGTTGTCTCTGTGGTATTTGTAGTAGTTACCTCTTTAACACCATTAAAATACTTTGATGGTGGCTTTTTCCTTTCTGAAGTATTATATTGAACATATAGCTAGTTATTTAGAAACCATTTAGACTCTAAATATCTTTTGGACTTGACAATTAATGTAAGTTTCATCTAGTGATCAGGTAGTATTTTGATTTCAAGTTAACTGTAGTAGATACCATGGGGTTTGCTGGCATTTTCTGCTTCAGGAGAAATTTTCTTTCCCTGTACAAAACTTGTAATTGTTTTCTCTGCAAGAGCAAGGGGTAATTGATAGTAAAGTGAAAGTTAATAGTAAAACTTCCCCTGAAGCGTTCAAGAGCAGACTGGATGGGGCTTTGAGCAGCCTGGTCTAGTGGAAGATGTCCCTGCCCATGGCAGGGGGGTTGGAACTCAATGATCTTTAAGGTCCCTTCCAACTCTAACCATTCTGTGATAATTTTTCTCTGTGTGTCCCTGTGA
The DNA here is from genome assembly GCA_013400555.1 of Jacana jacana. NCBI lineage: Eukaryota > Metazoa > Chordata > Aves > Charadriiformes > Jacanidae > Jacana > Jacana jacana. The sequence continues at coordinate 19,475 of VZTM01039304.1, forward strand.
TATCAGATTCCCCAAAATGTGAATGTTTGACTTGGCAAGTTAAGACAGGGGACATGAAAACTATGAACAAGGCTGACAAGTGCAACTGCAAACTTTAATACAGGCTCAGGTCTGAAGACAAATATCCCTTTTCGTTAGTGTAGTTTCCATTTAATAATTTTAGAATTGGAGTAGGGTTTAACAAAGTTTTACACAAGCATAATTTTCAAATTAATGAAAGAGAGACATCTTTTTTTTTTAAGTGTATGAGGAAAACCAGTTGTCTACTGGTTTAGAATAGTTATCAGACTGTATATAAGAAAATGTTGAATAAGGGGGATATGTAGCCTGGTTTTGCTCTAGTCAACACTATCAGCACAATTACCAAGAGAGGGCTGAAACTTCCGATACAGCTGTTAAGTAACGTGATCTTATTCAATGGCAGGGAAGAGATAAGAGGTTCCCAAGGGCATACTGATAACTGTAGGAAAAGTACCTTAGTTAAGCAGAACTGCTCGATTCATTGCTCCTTCTGTAACTCTGAGAAGTCTGTGTCCTGGGGAGGGTCGAATCCAGAACTGTATGTCATTCAGTGAAGCTTTAGTAGCCACCTTAACCACAGTAATCAATAACAAGACACTTAAGGGGACAAACGGCTTTTATAATTGGTCTAATGAAATGGAGGAACTGTCAGTGTAACTACTTAAACTCCTGAAAGGCCTGGGAGAAGACAGAAAATTTCTGTCATCCATCAGAGGCCTGTTCAGGGCTTGGGGTTTAGTTTTTTTTCAGATTGCTAGAAACTTTTTTCTGTCATCATCACCAGTGATGGTTCTTTGTTCTGTGTCCATAATTTGAAGCAGCTGAATATTTTCTCATCACAGTGTGCTAGTAGACTGTAAAAATACATCACAAAGCCTCAAGATGTTTATTTTAAATGTGCCTGGAGTAGGTTGTGACCTACATGTGACCAGGTTTGGAGGTTGGAATCACTTATTTACTTGAAAAAGATAAAATAGGGGAGGTGACACTCTACACTAAAGTTGATTGTTGTCTGTTTTGGAGATACTGATAATTCTGAACCACAGAAACTGAAATAGAAGCGAAGGGATGCACCAGCTGGGAAAGAATGAGGCAGCCATATGTTGGCAAAGGGCTGTGTTGTTAAAGCTCAGAACTGGATGATAAACTCTGCCGTGCACGTACACAGGGGAAGACGACTCACAGCCAATAGTACAATATGCTTGTAGAAAACCATTGTATCTAACAACAGCAGCCGGTTTCAATGATAGACTTGTTATAATTAAATAATTACCATATTGGATTTTGGTGCATTTTGTAGAATCATAGAACAGTTTGGGTTGGAAGGCACCCTAAAGATCATTGATTTCCAACCCCCCTGTCATGGGCAGGGACACCTCCCACTAGAGCAGGTTGCTCAAAGCCCCATCCAGTCTGGTCTTGAACACTTCAGGGGAACCAGCAATGAAAACTTGACAAGATCTGTTACCAACTGGCAGGGATAGCCCTAAAATGAAATTCACATTTTATTCCAAAAAAAAAAACCAAACCCAAAACCAAACACTAAATCTGTTCAACCAGTGAATTAAATAACCTGGTAAAAACTGGAAGCTTTAAAAACAAGTTTGTACTGGCTTGAGGTAGAACAGAACCACTTGTCAATAATTTTACTTCTACAAAGTTGAGTGGATGGACACAAAGCTACGAGGAAATGCCTTTTCTTTTTGACAGACTGAGGAGAGTGATGAGATGCATTTAAAACATCAAATGTTTAAGTGGCAAGAAGAGAAGTTAAAGCACAGAAGGTTCCTAAGGAATTTAAGGTGTTGATTGGACAAATCCGGCTCACAGAGCTGAAGGTGTTAAGGCCTTCTGCTGAAATACCCGCTAGCTGCAATACAGGCTGGTTCCTAGGCGGGTAGGCACAGGTCAGACTGCGAAGGGTGGAGATATGTTCGAGGTGGTCATCTCCTGTCATTAAAAACAGGGAGAAAAACTTGGTTTTGCATGAAGATAATGACACTTTCCATAGCTCACTCATAATCCAACAGGAAGATTATTTCTACCAGGCATTTGGTATCTACAGGCCTAAAAATTTGAAACCAGGCATAGTAAGAGTTGACTGACAGGGATTGACCTACTAATGGACCTTCAAAAGAGATCTTGGAGCACAAAGATTTTGGAATAGTGTTCACGTTGTCCCCGTATTCAGAGAAAGCGTGTGGGATGGTGATATGCTCGTTGCCATGGTACTGGTGTGAAACACCACACTGGGAGGTCTATTACGAGATTCAAATAACAAAGAACTAAAATAGGCTTATCCAGAAAATAAATCTGGTCAGACAGCCATCCTCCTTCTTTGCAGAGACTATAATTTCAGAGACCATTTTGTAGCTCATTGACGGTGTGCGGTAGGGAGTTTATTTTAAACAAAACTGATCTCAGTCACATCACTCACCATTAACTCTCACAGATTTCACCCAGTCATATTCTCGCACCCGCACGTTCACAGGCACCAAGAAGCCAATGTCCAAGCAGGCAGGCCAAGCAGACTGGAGATGCCCGTGGAAGACAGGGAACGGCGGGCCTTGAATAAATGCCATGTCATTGGGGGTCTTCCTTGGCAGCGGAAAGCTTTTTCACTGTGCTGTTTTGGGCTGGGATAGAGTTAAATTTCTTCATAGTAGCTGGTAGGGTGCTCTGTTTTGGATTTGTGATGAAAACAGTGTTGATAATACAGGGCTGTTTTAGTTACTGCTGAGAGGTGCTTGCACAGCATCAAGGCCTTCTCTGCTCCTCACACCACACCCCACCAGCAAGCAGGCTCGGGGTGCAGAAGGAGTTAGGAGGGGATGCAGCTGGGACAGCTGACCCCGACTGACCAGAGGGACATCCCAGGCTGTATGACGTTGTGCTCAGCAATACAACAAGGGGGAGAGCAGTTGTCCAGGGTGAGAGTTGCTTGGGGACCGACTGAGCTAGTGGTGAGCAATTAGGCTTTTGGCAGCACTCGTTTTTCTTGGGTTTGGGGTTATTTTTTTAATCTTTGCTTTATTTTTCTTTTCTTTTTACTTTTTTCTTGGGGGTGGGGTGGGTGTTTTGGTTTGGTTTTTGTTTTAATTATTAAACTGTCTTTCTCTAAACCACCCACAAGTTATCACATTTTTACCCTTCTGATTCACTCCTCCATCCCTCCTGGGTAGGGGATGAGCACGCAGCTGTGTGGGGCTGAGCTGCCAGCTGGGGTAAACGACAACAATCATCCAGGTATTTATATCTTTCAGCTATTACATGACTTGCCATCATAACCTTTGCCTACCTCATTCCCCATAAACAATGGGGAAGGTTGCTACCTGTTTTTTGTGTTTCCTCATTTGAGTATCTTTATGGCTACAGCCTTTCTTCCTGCAGGGATAACGAGCAGCAGACTGGCACACTGGGTGTGCTGCAACCCTGCTGCCAATCTCCTGTTCTTGGACCTCAGGTCTTCTGCTGACAAGTCAACCCGCTCTGGCCTTATCGCAGCTGAGGCCCTGCTGGTCTTGATGTAAACAGCACATTCCTCAGTGTTTACTGGCTTGATTGCTACTAATCACAGCCTCGGTTATCAATTCATGCTGTTCCTTCAACCCTCTGCTTCAACCCACATTAAATAATTCCCACTTGTGTTTCATTTGAACCAATCTTAATGTTTCCATTTCAGTTCCCTGCCGCAGCAGTTCAATTGGAGTGGGCCGTTAGGATAGATAGAGTGTGTGTCCAGATGCTGAAGTGCAGCCTGGGAAATGCTTTGACAGGCCATTGATGGAGAATCAGATGGAGATGCTTTCCAGAAGACTTTCCAAAATTATTGGTGTCATATTAATACTGCTGAACAGTTTCACCGGTATTCCAGAAACAAATTTTTAAAAAACTCTGCCAATTTAAATTGCATGAAAATAGAGATCAGTCTCTCTGGTTATAATAGCTCCAAACTAGGACATTTATCATAGAATGGTTAGAGTTGGAAGGGACCTTAAAGATCATCAAGTTCTGACCCCTCTGTTGTGGGCAGGGACACCTCCCACTAGACCAGGTGGTCCCATCCAGCCTGACCTTGAACACATCCAGGGATGGGGCAGCCACAACTTCTTTGGGTAACCTCTTCCAGTGCCTCACCACCCTCACAGTAAAGAATTTCTTTCCAGTATCTAATCTAAATCCCCTCTATTTCAATTTAAAACCGTTATCCCTCATCCTATCACTACACTCTCTGACAAAGAGTCTCTCCCTGTCTCTCCTGTAGGCTCTCTTCAGATAAAGGAAGGCTGCTATAAGGTCTCCCCAGAGCCTGCTCTTCTACAGGCTGAACAACCCCGACTCACAGAATCACAGAATCTCAGGGATTGGAAGGGGCCTTGAAAGATCATCTAGTCCAATCCCCCTGCCGGAGCAGGAACACCTAGATCAGGTCACACCAGGAACGCATCCAGGCGGGTTTTGAATATCTCCAGAGAAGGAGACTCCACAACCTCCCTGGGCAGCAGAGGTGCTAACAGGCTAATGTTATCACCTACAAAGGCATATTTCTAGGAAGAAAAAATGAAAATTGAATGTAGACATTGTCTCTTGGAAAACGGCACCGGTGAAAAGCATTTAAGGATTGTTTTGAATATAGAGCTTCCCATAAGCAAGCTCCTGATGGAATTCTGTGGTAAAGAGGACCAAAAGCAGCAAGTGGATGTAACCAGAATTTATCATGGTGGCTTTACCCCCTGTCCTACAGCACCTGTGATACCACTATGAAACTACTTTGATACTGGGGCTAAGGTTTTAAAACGTTGAACTGAAGAATTTATACGAGAGTCACACAACCCCAAGTTTAAGAGACAGAGGAAAACTTTATGTGGTAGGAGACCTGGGGGAGAGTGTTTTGACTTACCAAGTAGAAAATCAAGAATACAAAAGCAATCTCGCCAAAGAGTACAGGGGATGCTGTGAGGCTTTTTTAGAATGCGGTTAAGGAAGACATAACAGAGATTGGACACTGAAGCCAGGCAAATTCAGATTAGAAATTCAAACCAGCCTCTTAATCCCCTTTAACCACTACACTGAACACTGCCAATAGTGCTGAATTCCATTGGTCTGGGTATCTTCTGTCAGACATTCTTTACAGTAAAGAGGTGTCATTTATCTAATTACTTCTTTGTTTCAGGTGTAGGTAACCTGTGGCACAAAGCTCAAGCTGTGTGCATTACTTCAGAGCTAATGGTCTCTCTTAGGCCTAAGTGCTGAAGGCAAAATCTGAAAAATAATATGAAATCATTAACTGCCTTAAGCTAGTGTTATTTACTATTAACTGGTCTGCGTCATGGCTCTTGTATAACAGCATTCTAGGAAAACAGAGGCATGCAAGTATCTAACACAATAATTTTAGGAAGTGGTCTTATTGTCGACTGGGTCTTCGCTCAGGGCAGCCCGGTGCTACTTATCAAAAGACTTGTGTCCAGCTGCCAGATTTCAACCAGCTGTTACTCACAGCAGAAGCCCGCGCTGCCAGCATCAGTGAAGCAGTTGACAAAGAATTATATACTAGTACTTCTAGTGTTTGTGGCAGTTACTCTAAATGCCTGTAAGTGAAGAAACGCCTGGGTGCTTCTTTGAGAGAACTGTGTCTTGGATCAGCGACCAAGGACTTCAGTCCTTGGGTAACCTCTTCCACCTTTCCACCTTTCCACCTAAAGGACTTCCACCTTTCAGGTAGCCACGAGAAAGTATTTATTCTCAGTTTTGGGTGATGCCTACCAGCTTCTATAAGACAGTTTAGGTCATTTGGTCCACTCAGCATGAAAGCTGGATTTTTTTCTGGCTTGAGACCAGGAATTCCTCAATCCAGTTTCATGGGCAAAGTGTCCTGTATCCCAATTTGTCATTTGTAAATTCTTATAACTTCATAGAGCTGTTAGATGATGCATGGGGAACAGCTACAGGCTTAAACCTTCTTTCACTAATTTGGCTGTTTCTTGTTGTTGCAGGTGTCTGACTGGGGCTGGGCTGAAAACTGAGTTAATTTAAATTATAAGCATATGAAAAAAACCCAAAATATATTTCATTGTCCTTTTTAAACACGAGAGTTGTTTGTGTAGCTGTGGGCCTCCTGGAGCTCCCAAGTCTTTCATTTTCTCTTGGTTTTCCTTTTACCAAATTGCAAGTCACTTGCATACAATTAAATTACATTGGAGTTAATGGCCAAATAGTTAAATATTTGATAGAAAGCATTTGAATTTGACCTGTTTCAACTCCCTTTTCTTAATCGACTTGTCTTGTCTATTTTGATTAATTTTGATTCCTTTCAATTAAGACATTCATACACACTGGCTTGACTCTCTCCTTAGTAAAATATATCACTATATGTCAATGAAGACATGACCAGATCTCCCCCTTTTCCTTGCAGGATGTGTTATGTTGCCATTGAAGCTTACAAATTCTTGCCCAAAACCTGCACTAAATTGTCCTTTCCCTTTTTGTGTGCATTAAATGCAATTTATATGTACAGTTGTCATCAGAATAATTTTCCAGATCCCGTATTTAACAATAACTGCTGTATATTTTATTTATTTATTGGTGATAGAAGAGGGAAAATGTGGGGTTTAGTTACAATGTCAGCTTTCTGACTTTGCCTGAGGCCCAACTTCTTCCTTACTCAGGCCTTGATTCTTGAGAACCCCTTCACTAGAACTGATACACTGAAGAAAAAAGTTGGCTGCATTTTATCATCTCCGTTCCTTCTGTCTGTCCCGATTACAAAGTGTGTCAGCCCACTGCTTCAACAACAACCAAAAAGATCTGAGTTACTACAATGAAAGTTAAATAGCAACTCTCTGTGCCGAATAATTTAAAAAACAATTCATATGATTCCAACTTCACCCTGATACAAAATGTGGCAGCACCTGTTAGGAGGTTGTGGCAACGGTTTCATAATGTACCACTGCCCATTGTGTAACAGCAGGAGTGAAAAAACACATGTCTAATTGTGAGAAGGGAGAAGATAAGTCAGGTCCAGTGCATTCCTCCTGCCAGGACTAACCTTTCAACTTGGCTTTTGAGCCAGTTTGCTTTCAGCCGCTTGACTGCTGAGATACTGCTGGTGCCTGGTCTTTCTCCTCACTGGTCCGTCTGCAAGGCTCAGCCTCTGCACACTCTTTGGCTGTTCTCTGTTCTTTTCAGGTCTTTTTGTAGTTGCTTTCTCTGCAAACAAGGTTCAGGTTGGATATTAGGAAAAAAATTTTACACTGAAAGGGTCATTAAGCATTGGAATGGGTTACCCAGGGGAGTGGTTGAGGTACCATTCCTGGAGGTATTTAAAAGATGGGTAGATGTAGCGTTTAGAGACATGTTTTAGTGATGGTTTTTATCAGAGTTAGGTCGATGGTTGGACTAGATCATCTGAAAGGCCCCTTCCAACCTAGAAAATTCTGTGATTTAGCCAAAGTCTTCACTGCGTTCAGCTCCTCTTTCATAGCACACAGCAGCAGCATTCAGGATCAGAAAACAGCCATAGAATCATAAAGTATCTCAAGCTGGAAGGGGCCTATAAGGATCATCAAGTCCAGCTCCCTGCAGGACTACCTTAAACTGAACCATATGACTGAGGGTGTCGTCCAGAAGCTCCTTGAGCTCTGACAGGCTTGGTGCCATAACCACTTCCCTGGGGAGCCTGTTCTAGTAAATGAACGCCTTCTCAGTAAAGAACCTTTTCCTAATGTCAAATCTGAACTTCCCCTGAAACAACTTCATTTCATTTAATTTCTTTTCCTCATCTCCTGTTGCCGGTCACCAGAGAGAGGTCATCAACACCTTCCGCCTAGTTATGGTCAGCATCAGACAAGACATCTTCTTGACTATCTTTCCCATGATGTGGCACAGCTCATCGTGGTTAAGATGAGCAAAACACAAATATTTTGAACTGTGCACTTGTGCTACAATGGTGTCCTAAATCTCTTCTCGGTCCACACTTACCTGGGTCATCTTGCACCAGAGATCTGCCTTCCTGTTCTTTAATTACCCCATGCAATAAGGTGGGGTGCTACTGATAATCTTTGGTGGGGCAGCAACTGTCTCTGTACAAGGTTTCTGATGATACTCGATTTTTTTTCTGTAGTCAGCGATGTTTGCCCTGTGAAAAATCTGTGTTCCCAGCTGAGTGCAATTAGGCATTTTTCCTGGAAGGTTTTTCAAGGCTCCAGAGAAGCTCATCAAGGGTTACTGGTTGGAGTATTTCAAGTCTTGAGCAGATACCCGGTGTGAGCCATAAACGAAAGTTCAGTGTGAATATTAATGAAGTCATCTATAATCAAGAGACCTCATTAGGAGTTCGTGCTATCTGATAACAGAAAGCAAAGGAATTAATTTTAGTAGGACACAAAACCAGGAACTGCTCGTTGTCCCCAGCAAGTAGAAGAGAACAGAAGTGGGACTGAGGGGATTGATACCTTATTCTTTGACTGTGTTTTCCATCCACTTTTAGAAAATGTTCTTGAAAAGATAATAAAATTAATCTTTTTCAATAAGAGGATGAATATACCTGTGCATATCTCCTATTGGGATGCAGCAATGAGTATGAGAGAGGTTGTAATAAACAAGCAACCTGATTTTATCAGAAAGGAGGACACAAAGTACAAACCCATAATGAAATGGGTATTCCTGTTTTTTACAGAGAGAATGCAGATAAACCATTTCTACTTGAACAGACTTCATTTTTTTACCATAAGCAAAAGACAGGTATTACTGCAGGAGGAGCAGGACTTGGTAAAGCAAGTATTTCAGATTACAGTATTACATTTGAAAAAAGGAAGATAATAATGTACTAGAAAGTAGTATTAAGAAAGAACTGCTTTCTAATATCAGTAGATAGCTTAACATATGTTTAAATTAAAAGTATGTAAGTTTAACTCTAGTACTGAAAGAGATAAATGTGGACTTTGTTCTAGTACTTGCCTGCTCTGAAGTGACTGCAGTTCTAGAGGGATAAGCCTGGGTTAACTCCTCAAACCCAAACTGATTCTCAACCACTCCAGCTCAAATGATTCGTGTAGCTTATGTTATATTTGTTCTCTGGAAGATACTTTTATAGACTGCTACTAAAATGCTCAGGTGTCTTAAGTCCTTTCCATAGTAACGAGCCCTTTCATTTCAGGCTACTTTTTTTAGAACTTTTGTTTATTTACCACTCCTAGCTAGGAATGGTTTAAAGAGCTTTGCACTGGCCCAGATATAATTGCTTGTTTATGTAAGAGAGCACTATGTTGCAGGCTAATCTGTTCTATATCAGTTTCCAAACAAATGAAGAATAGAGCAATATAGAACAATTTATTCTGCTTGCCTGCCCTTTTTTTTTTCTCCTTTCTTTTTTTTTTCCTTTGCTTTTCAACCCAGGTTGTTGGGAAGCATGGCTTTGCACGGGCTTTCCATCATGAGGGACTGTTTCCGCTATAGAAAGTGTTTCTTGTGTATATAGTGTATCTGTTGTACAGGTTGAGTGATTTGAAAGCTTTTAAGAGAAAGATATTTATGTAGCATGTGGGTGGAATCACAGGACTTACAATGTGTTAACTCTGTGAAGTCATTATAAGGAGACTTAGACAATTTTCAATGCAAGGTATCATCATATAATATAGCACTTTGGGGGCAAAGAAGTAGAAAGTTTTCTGTGTGAAAATTTATTATCTGCAAAGGTTCATAACTTGTGTTTTCACGGACTGAAAAACATGTGGGAAGTTTAGGTTATTCACTGAAGCGTAGTGGGTCAACAGCAAAGAAAGAATTTAGGCTGTGAATTCTGAGTCCTGTTAGGCTAAATAAAATACCTAAAATCAACACAGTTTGCTCCATCTGTAGAAGAAATATTAACCATTCTGGTAAAATTCTTAATGGTTTCCTAAAAAACTATTTCCTTATCATTAGGTAGGTTCCATGTAGTTCTGTATAGTAGCATTGCTAAAGGGGAATATGCTTCTTGTTTTCTACTTCTCTCTCTGGTTCCTCTCAGAAGACTATCTCCTGTTTCTTGGAAAACTCATTATGTTGAGGGAAGCAGCGAGTAACCCAGCAACACATTATGCTGACACACAGGACTAGGTTATTTATGTGCTGCAGTTTCAGTTTATGAAATATATTATGTAATTTTAGGTGGTTTGTGCGCTGCTGTATTGTAACCTTACCTTTATATGGAATGCAGTTGACTCTGGGGCGTCTTTGCAAGGAAGAAAAAGCTGTTGCTGGTTTGTTTTCTGTTGTTGTTGTTGTGGGGTATTTTAATTCTTTTTTTCTTCCTTTTCAAAATCTTTTGCTCCCTTAAGGGGGAAAGAGGTTGAGCTATTAGCAGGAAGTGTAAGCAAATCCAAGTAATAGCAAATCCTGAGCTTGCCAAGCCTGAGAAGGTAGGGTGACACCCCTATTTTAAAAGCTTAAAAAGCAAAGTAATTTAAAGGTGTTATGCTGCTTACTGGGAATCAGTTGCTCAAGAGAGTGCCAAAGAACAAAGGAAATCAGAATATAACTGCATAGATAATAATATCACACTCTGTTCTAATTTGGACAAGTATTAAGAAAATAAGGATGCCAAGGTTAGAAGTGCTACTGGCAAAGGCAAAAGAGAAGTACAGAGGTAGGGAAGCCCTGGGAAACACCACAGCGTACAGGTCATGCTTTTGTTGCTTCACAAGTGATTCTGTATTGTCCAGCTTCATCTCAGTATTTCTTGCTGCCACAGATTTCTAAAATGAAATATGACAATTCACTTTATAGCAAAAAAAAAAAAAAAGCAGTGAGATAAACCAATCCATTGAAGTTTAATTACCTATTAGATTCTGTTAGATACAGAATGATGGTTGGACTAGATGATCTTAAAGGTCCCTTCCAACCTAGACAATTTTATGAATCTGTGATTTTATATTGCTGCTAAAGTTTTCATCTAAATCTGAGTGCGATACAGTAGAGCTAGAGGTAAAGAAAAGAAGGAAACTTTATATCCTATGGTGAAAATATGAATGTCAGTGTAAATAACATGAAAATGCATTTCAGGAGGGATGAAACTATCTGCAAACTTCTAAGAGGGTTATAACAACTGGACGGTACCAGCTCTTGGTGGCCAGTTGCAGAATTTCAGCATCAGAAAATGTGTCTTCAGAAAATCATATGATCTTGTCCTATTACTTGAATTCAAAATATGTTATTTCCACTGTGGATGTTGATGTCATGTATGTTTTGTATAGCAGCGCTCTCTCCCACCCCTAAAATTATGTACAATGTCACAGGACATTTTCCCCTGAAAATATGAGTGTCCAGTCTTATAAGAAAACTTATTTGAAGGAAAAATAAAATTAAATAAAAAGTGTGCATTTCTATAAACAAAAATCTAAGTACATTTAATCAAAATCACACTTCAGTTCCTAAATATTAGCCCAATTTAACTCCAGACTTTTATGTGTGCTTGAGTCAAAGCACAGGTTGGTCAAGAGAGGACGCTTGTGCTCGCATTGTCCACTCAGTCAACAGCATGATTCATTTTGTAGGGCTGGTTGCACAAGCTGACAAGATAATCCAGCCAGCCCTAGCGGCTGCTGCGCTGCTGGGACTCCGATATGCTGTCCTGAAGGCAAAAGCCAAGTGCAGCCTGTTTGAAAACAGGCCAGTGACGAAACTGCAGGAGATGCAGTGCAATGAAAAGCCTAAAATGTCAGGTCTCCACGCAAGTCTGAAGCTTCAGAAGAAGACGGTCAGTGTGGACACACAAAGAGAACAGCTGGACAATGAAAGAGATGGTTGAGTGGTTTCAGCATACTTTGAACAATGTTCTCAGAGGAGAGAGGGTGATGCTGCGTGTGAGGCAAATCCAAACCTAACACGACTAAGAGCAGAGGTACACAGCTCAGAACAAGAAAAGTTTCACTATCCAGTGAAAGCCCTGGTCCCTAGCTGGGTGTAGAACGCTTTTTCCTTTGGTGTTTCCTTTTTTTCTTACATCTGGTCACATGCTTCGAAGGTCTGTGTTTCTCTGTAGCAGAAAGGAATACGCCAAGGCGTTGATTCAGGACCTCTTTTGTTCTGCCCTGCTTCCCTGCCCAGCTGCCCTTATGCTGGGTGTATGCTCCCAGCATACTTATGCTAACACTCCTATTTGTCTACCCCACATACCTGCTGGGAGTGACCTCGCTTGGCAGGCGAGAATCTCCCAGCTTCAGGGAGGGATTGCGTAAAGGCTGATGGTAACTCAGCACCAAAGCCGGGATTGCCACACGTGTTTCTGCTCTCCCAGTCTCATACCTGATGTGTTATGCAGCCACAACACCATGTGTGCTCTCTTTATTTATTGACTGCGTGGTGCAAAGGTTAAGGCTGAAGGCTGGACCCACCAAGGCATCTCAAGGCTGGAAGGGTTGGTAATATCTCTAAGCCCAGAATCAAGAGTTTTAACACCTCTTTTCAACTGTCTTCTTTTGTCTTCTTTTAAGAGTAGATTAGATGTGGTGTTGAAGGATATGGTGTAGGGGAGAACTTGTAGAGTAGGGCTGATGGTTGGACTTGATGATCCCAAGGGTCTCTTCCAACCTATATGATTCTATGATTCTATGATTCTGTCGGCTAATGCTGATTTCCACTCAGGCCTGCACTTCTGGAACTGAACTCCCCTATTAAACCCAGGCTTTGCACTAAACACTGTCCCATCAGATTCCCTGAGGGAAAGACTGGAGGAATAAAACAGCAAAGGTGGTGCCGTTACGGAGATGGAACTCCAGTGGCAGGCAAGATGGATATGAAGAGGAAGTGGACAAGGGTTGAATCCCAGCTCAGTGGGGACACACCTTGCTCCTCACGATGGATTTTGTCTGCTTTTGACAGATGTTTGCGTGGGGCTTCTTTCCCTTACTGGAAATCCATCCTGTGCTCTCCTCACCAATAAAAATACAAGTGAATGTAACTTTGGCTCCACAGCCATTGTTATCAAACAGAGGAAATGGACTGGAAATAAAGCACCCTATGAGTTATTCACCTCAAGTTATGTTTTCATTTTTGGCAGAAGTGACCTCATGTTTTGTGTACCATTAATTCATTAGGTCTACATCTGCTGTGTGAACTTTGTGCGTGTCCACAGGCACTGTTAATGAGTCAAAGGGTTTTGGCATCATTCTGGTGCAGCTCCAGGTAAATAAAGTGTACCTAGTTACTTTATTTACATACGGGTCTCTGCTCTAGTTTCTGTTCCTCTGCTTCCCCCTCCACCCACATCTGTACAGACTGGTTGGAGAACCCAAGAGAGCTTCTCTGGGCCACAGAAGATGAACTCTTTTCCTTTTTCTGGGGAGGAAATCCTGCCAAATGGTGATGAGCAGGGCTGGCAGGCTGGCTTGATAGAAAACTTCTCTTTCTCTGCATGTCCCTGAGTTGGTTTACCAAACTTCTGAAGTAAGAAGTCCTTATGTTTCAGGGCCATCAGTGATCATTGCGTGGCAATTAAGTGAGCATCTCAAATACCAAACCTAGTGTTGCGTGTGGAATACACCTGGCAGCTGCACTACTGGTGGCTGAATGCTGCTGAACTGGCTGCACACCACTTCTCAGGCACTCCTGGTGCCTTCCCTCCTTGCAGTTCCCATCTCCTCCAGACCATCCCATCAATTAATTGCTGTGCTACTGAAGTCAAGCCAGGTCTTCATGAAGCAAAAGGATGCCACAGTACTATGAGAAAGGTCACAGCAAACAGATTTGATTTTCTTTATTGTCTGAAGGTTCATGGTTTTAGTGGGGTGTCTCAGTTACATTAGAAAGTGCAGGTCCTCTGTGGAGGGCTTTTGTATGCACCCGCTCATTCACCAACCACGTTTTTGCTTGGATGCTCTGTCGGGAAGGTGGGGGTAAACTTTCCTTGGACGGATGTATTATCTTGGGAGGAGTAGTTACTGGTAAGCGATTAGCATTAGTATTTGGCTAATGCCAATGTGAAAGCCAAATAAATACCGGTTATAGAATGAAACCATTAGTCTTTGTTCATAATGGAATGAATGCACTATCTAAATCAGTTTTCAGCATCCTCTACAATACTGGCTCTCAGTCAACGAGCTGCAGTCCTTTGCTATTTTTTAATGCTTAGATTTTTCAAATCTAAAATACAGAGTCAAAAACATCTATCAAGATTTATAAAATACACGTATTCTAAACAAATAGTCATTTTTGTCTTCATTTTCTTTAAGGTACTTCAATCTTAATTCAAGTCATCAGTCCTTCAATAATGAGTAGTTGTTGTCAACTGTTCCATTTTATGGATTCACCTCACCCCCTTCTCTGAAATTAGCATGTTCTTCCTACCCACGACACACAAGAAAACAATCTTACTGACTTCCCTACAGCCTTTAACTGAGAAATATTGTGTGGCATTTAAGTAATGACAGAGTAAGGTACCCATCAATTAAGATTTCCACCCGTACAGACGTGCTAGGATGTGGTCTTGGAATAATGTGTAGGTTTAACCCGCACAGTTTACAGAAGTCACATATTGTACTTTCTAATCACCAACTGTAGTTTGAACTTAATTATTCAGACTTATGTTGCCTTAGGTTTTGGCCCTGTGAATCCAGAGCTTTGTAAAAGAAAGCAGACTTGCATCTTCATCTCTGTTCGCTGACCATGTAACGGCCCTGCAGTGCTCTGAGCTCTATGAGGAAGTGAGCCTCGCTAGGAAACTCAAATCCTCCCAGGACAAATTCTATCCCTCTAACTGGTTCAACCACAAAACAGCTTCACAGAGGTCAACCTCGTGGCACCAGTTTACTAGATGAAACCAGAATCCAATCCACCTCAGGAGTAGCCATGAAGCACTTGTGTAGATTTTTATCTCTCTCCCTGAGGCAAATTACAACATTTGTACTCATCAGGGTGAATTCTGTGCTACTATTGTTACAAGATTTCTATTTTCATTTTTGGTTTGGTTTGGTTTTCATTTTTGGTTAAGGAAGACCTTGAATGTTAGAAGATAACATGAGCGGAAACCAGTGTGATCCAACCAGTCTATTTATCTCAACTTAGAAAACAGGTAGTTTTTCTTAATTTCTACTTCCCACTTGTATGTCTCTTTCTAGGAAGGAACATCAACACTCTCTTTTTTCCCACAAAATGCATGAATGTATAAGAGGTGCTTGGGAACAAATCAAAATTCCCATTCACCATCATTGTTTATGCAAGAGGAAGAAACCAAATGCTCAGGGAATAAACAACACCTTTAATTTCATACTTTCACGGCTCAAAAATGGTGGCAGTGCCTCAATTATTTATGTATGTGAATGAGCTATCAGTGATATTAGCATTCTTTGCTGTGTTTCTGGCTGCTTGTTTTGCTGGAGTAACCATAGTAGAGAAATGCAACACTCCCTGCGCTGTGTGGCCATATATATATCCCAGAGCAGTGATATATGACTAGCATCAGCTGTGGCAGTGGAGCTTATACAGCAAGATTTGTGTTTCTCACAGGAGTAGGTGCTCTAAATATAGCTATACCCACCCACTCCTTCTTCACCTTAAGAATTTATTCATAAATTTTAACCATCGAGCGTATGAGTAATTGGTAAGAGGGCAGAGCTCCTTTGAGCAGATTTCTCCATGTAGACACAGTTTAAGAAACTGGGGTTCTATGCAGCAGCTCTATGTCACAGGTCAGAGCAGTCCTCTTTAGCACCTGAAGTGCTGGCAGTGCGTATTCCCCATTGCACCAGCCTGCAAGGCTTCTTTGATTTGTACCTAAGGAGAAATCAACCAGTTTGACAGCCAGGTAATTATGAAGTGCACGCTGTAGGACATGCCATCGGAGTGATTGCATAAAGCACAGACCAGTGTAACTTATTGTCAGTAAGTCTCAAAGAAGGGGGTTATTCTCCTTTCAGAAATTTCACTTTTTGGCAGTGCCTACTAACATTTTTCCCTTTCTGCATTCTGAGTCCTTTCAAGCCCGAGTATTGTGCAGCTTCCCTGATCCGCTCTTCTTGCTGGCCTCACGCTCTGGTGGTTCTCGTGCTAAACTTCTCATCTGTTTATTTCATGTATAAATCTAGGGGAGTAAGGTGCAGGCATTGCTACAAGGCAGCATGAAGAGAGTACAGCGTGTTACACTGACCAGCATTCTCCCAGTTTTCCCTTGTAGTTTGGTGGCACGGGCAGGACAGCCGTCTGCTGCAGGCAGAGTAAAGTGACGAGTGAACTGGGTTACAGAAACACAGACTCCCAGAATGGTTTGGGTTGGAAGGGGCCTTTAGAGATCAGCTGGTCCAATGCCTTCCATGGCATGGTAGATGTTCAAGAGGCCATGTTCATGACATCTACTCGATGGGGTGAAGATAGGACCCTGGACCGCATTCAGATTCTGCTGGAACAGAAGATATTTTAGCAACTTGACCTAAAGCAGGCTGTTTCTGATATGGATTTTTAATTAATTATTGTTTAGACTGGATTTTTTGTAGATACTGGGCATGTTGAGCACTGGAACAGGCTTCCCAGAGGGGTAGTGGAGTCCCCATCCCTGGAGACATTTAGAACAAGCTGCTGTGCAATCTGCTCTAGGAGAACCTGCTGTGGCGTGCGGTTGGACTAGACGATCTCCAGAGGTCCCTTCCAACCTCATATGATTCTGTGATTCTGCCATGGGCAGGGACACCTTTCACTAGCTCAGTTTGCTCAAAGACTCATCCAACCTGACCTTGAACATTTCCAAAGATGGGGCATCCACAACTTGCCCGGGCAACTTCTGAGAAGCCCCGGTTCATGGGAGCTGCAGGTCGGTCATCGTTAGAAACCGAGTGCCAGCCAGCAAGTTTGTGATTTCTCTTGCATGTGGCGGCAGCGGTGGGGAGAAACTCCATCTCTCTGGCTGGGAAGGAGGGAAAGGGGCGGAAAGCTGCCCTCCACAGACGGTGTGGTCCGCTTACTCCCTTGGTAAGTTTTCCATCCCGCCGCTGACACGCAAGGGACAACGCGCGGCGTTAATACCGCACAGCGCTCCCGTGTACCTTGGAGCGTTGGCTCGGGGCTTTCTCATAGGCACAGAAAAGCCAAAACCAAACACCCCGAGCGGAGAGTTACCCTCCTCGATTAAAAGCCGGCGGGGGAGAGGGCGGCGGGACGGGCTGAGACCGGCTGTCAAACCCTCCCCGCCGCCGTGCGCGCAGCGCAGCGCAGCTCAGCGCGGCTGGGAACCGGCGGGTCAAGGGCGGGTGAGCCCGGCGATAAGCTCCCCCCTTTCACCGCCGGCACCCCCTTCCTCTCCCCGCCACCTGCGCTGCCCCGGCCGGCAGCACCGCCCCGCAGCAGCCGGGGCCGGGCGGGGCCCCCCAGCCCTCCTTAAAGCCCGGCCGCCCCTGATATCTTCCCTTCCTTCCTCTCTCCCTGCCAGGACAACGCCGGCAGCATGGGTAGGTGCTGCGCGGGGAGGGAGGGAGAAGCTGTGTTCTCGGGAGTGGGCACCTGGTGGGATGGGATGCGGGGAGCACCGCCCCCGCCCCGGGGGACCGCTGGAAGGATGTTGGGCTCAAGGACGGGGGGGGGAGGTGGTCCTCAAGCCACCCTCCCTCTGATCCGGGTGTCTGGGTGAGCAGACTGTGGCTAGCTGACAGCATGGCTGAGGTGTCCCAAGACCCCGGGGCTGGCTCTGCTGCTCAGGGAAGGTCTGAGGAGACTTTTGGATGTCTTGTGCTCCTCTGGACCATCCCCAGCTACTGCCTCTTCCCCAGCCTGCTTCCTCAGGGGCAGCTCTCCTTCCAGCAGTCCTATATCCAAGCTTGTATGAACCTGCATTGAAACCCTAGCAAAAAAACCCAAGTAATGTTAATTTAATTTAGCCTGAGGTGATCCCCTAGCTGGTAAGGTTTGTCTTAAACTTTTATGGTGCTGGGAGTTTAAATCTTAGTACAAGTGAACTGTGGTGTTTCTCATAGCTCTTATGTTATGCTTCTTCACCAGACGGTTTACCTAGGGTTGACCTACTCAATGTTTTTTAAATACACAGAAACACAGCTGGAAGATTCAGATAAGGGCAGAGCCCTTGTTAATCTTGAAGATTTTGTTCCTGTCTAAATTGGAACACTGAGTAGTAAAGGCACACACGATGCTTTTCTGTGATGCAGCTCTCCATGGCCCTTTGCTGGACCCTTGGTGTCCCCACAGTGGCTGAGCGTGTGTGCCCTTCCTCGCAAGCTGTTCCTGAGCTGGGCAAACCCTGCCTCCTGTGGGAGAGGAACCTGAGGTACCTCAGGAATGAGAAAGCACTACTGAATTTTCAGTGCTATCCGAAGCAAATCCTCAGGCAAATCTACGCTATGGGGAAAGGCAACTGTAGTGATGAGCAGGCAGAGCTGCTGCCCAGAGGGGCATCAAGGTCCTTTTGGCTGTTTTGGGCAGTCAGCTGGGAAAACAGTGATGGCTCTGGGAAGAGAGAAATCTGATGCAGCTGGGTGTGCTCGTGTAATGTTAGGTTTGCTGCATTATGGGTTTGCTTTGACAGTTTCAGTGTCTTTCTGAAAGAGTGAGGTGTGAAGCGGGTACTCCTGGAGTCACTTGTCCTGGTGGCAGCAGCATCCTTGTGTACATGCTGTAGGGCTGCTCTAGGGAGCAGAGGCAACAGGCTTGTCTGTGCCGTGAGTCAAGTGTCAGGAAAGCAGGCTTGCTCTGGTGCCAGGAGAATCCTAGGTGAGGGTACGGTGGTGCACAGATCTAGCCTGGCCACAGGCATGAAGTATTTTAACCAGGTGAAGTTGCTGTAATGGCTGTATGGAGCAAAGCAGTGTGCTCTCATCTTGTGACCAAGACCACAAACGCTACAGCATCTCTGTGACCACAGGGAATCATACTAGTGGGAGCTGCTGGGATCCATAAGGCCGCTTCCTACCTTGCCTGCAAGAGTAGTAAGGAGAGAGTAACCCTCAGGCCAACAACTGGGTCTTTATGCTGTTTAAAAATATTCAATATATTAAGGGAATATGTGTATTAAGGCATAAATTAATACACTCTGAAGGCATAAGTGTTAAGAGCATTATTTTGAAAAATGTGAAGCTCTTCAGTACTTTGTGGTGAGAATGAGCAGCTCTGCAGGTCATTATTTGTGAGGAGGTAATGAGACGTACAGAGGATTGTCCAAAGGAGGGGCTGTTCTGATGTGCCACTAGCAGATCCCAGATTTATCACTGAGATGGATGCAAAATGCTGGGCGCTCTGTGTTTTCGTAGGTCTGACCCTGAAGCTACCTGGCAGTGGAGTTCCTCAGGCAGTTTAGGTGCCTATGTTGAAATGTTGGCTTTAATGTCATAGGGAGTTTCCCTGCTGTTGCTGTAAAAGGAGAATAGAGAAGTAAAGTCCCTTAAACACTAAAGTCAGTCAGTATTCCCTGGAAAAGTACCTCTGCAGTGTCCTCTGTGTAGAGTTTCTCGCAGGGGTGATACTTCACCCTCTAGGAAAAAACAGAAAAAAACCCTAACCAACTACAACTTCCTTGATATATTTTTGTTAGCTAAGGCTTTTGGAAAAAAAGACAGGAGTGAGCTGCTCAGACTGATGTTCCCTGTATGTTATGAAAAACATGCAGTATGATGCATGTGTGCGGGAAAGGTCAACAAGTGGAAATAATCAAGGAGCTGTTATGAAGATAGCCTCTATCGCTAATGCCTTCAGTATATCTGCTCACATGAGTTGTGTAAGGGGCATTACTAAGAACTAATGACTAAGGTATTTGTGCCCTGACATTGGTGTGTTAGTGCTTTTCTCGTGTCACTCGTTTTCTGGGAAAACATGTTCTCAGAATACCCGCATAATGTTACTTCTGTCTCGATTGTGAAGGTAGTTGTCCACAGTAGTGGAGGAAAGAATCAGATTAATTTGTCTTAATTCTTGAGAAGGGACTTTATTTAGTATTCTGTGGAACACTATAGTGTTACTGTCAGCTGTTTTCATCTGTTGTGGACTGTGGACTAAATAATGATTTTGGCAAAGGTATCTTTCTTATAGAGATCTGTTATGGGCACACTTCACTTGCAAGCAGGGATTTCAAAGTTCACATCTTGTACTTTGTCTTATCTTAATGATAATGAACTGGCTCTTGTGTTTTTATAGGAAATGCTGACATCCACTACGTGGGCGGGGGGCCTTTATCTGACATGGTGCATGCAAGTTCAGCCTTCAAGCCAGTCCCTGGACCCAAGCAAGCCCTGCAGTACAGTGCTTGGAGGGTTGCCAGGGGTAGGGAACCTGCTGTGTGCAGCTGGATGTGAATTCAGGGCTGTCAAGCAGCTGTCTGCTCTTGCTGACCTCAGTGGGACTCCCCCTGTGTTTTCAGGGCTTCCTAGGGTAATCTCCAGGTTATGAGAATATGCCTGCTAGCATGAATAACACTGTTGGGCCATTTATTCAGCCTTCCTTAAATCTGAGCTATGGGAAGTTTGTCCCTTTTCAAGACTATGCATCCACCAAGGCAGGGTATCTAGATTGTGTTCCTTACTCCTCGTGACTTGCCTTTAAGCTAATGTCCCTGAGAGTGAACTGAAACAGGATTCATCTTCTGTGGGTAGTCCACCACCACTTCGAATGACGTGTGGTGAGCAGTCGCAACAGGATGGGATGCTTTGTCTTGTTGGTCCTTTTTGATTTTTCAGGCTCACACATACTCCCAGGGCAAAACAAAAGGCTATCAAGTGAAGTTTTTAATCATAATCTTCTTGCACTATGGAAAGCCCC
>VZTM01039304.1:40466-84071 GCA_013400555.1 Jacana jacana
CAGTGATGGCTCTGGGAAGAGAGAAATCTGATGCAGCTGGGTGTGCTTGTGTAATGTTAGGTTTGCTGCATTATGGGTTTGCTTTGACAGTTTCAGTGTCTTTCTGAAAGAGTGAGGTGTGAAGCGGGTACTCCTGGAGTCACTTGTCCTGGTGGCAGCAGCATCCTTGTGTACATGCTGTAGGGCTGCTCTAGGGAGCAGAGGCAACAGGCTTGTCTGTGCCGTGAGTCAAGTGTCAGGAAAGCAGGCTTGCTCTGGTGCCAGGAGAATCCTAGGTGAGGGTATGGTGGTGCACAGATCTAGCCTGGCCACAGGCATGAAGTATTTTAACCAGGTGAAGTTGCTGTAATGGCTGTATGGAGCAAAGCAGTGTGCTCTCATCTTGTGACCAAGACCACAAACGCTACAGCATCTCTGTGACCACAGGGAATCATACTAGTGGGAGCTGCTGGGATCCATAAGGCCGCTTCCTACCTTGCCTGCAAGAGTAGTAAGGAGAGAGTAACCCTCAGGCCAACAACTGGGTCTTTATGCTGTTTAAAAATATTCAATATATTAAGGGAATATGTGTATTAAGGCATAAATTAATACACTCTGAAGGCATAAGTGTTAAGAGCATTATTTTGAAAAATGTGAAGCTCTTCAGTACTTTGTGGTGAGAATGAGCAGCTCTGCAGGTCATTATTTGTGAGGAGGTAATGAGACGTACAGAGGATTGTCCAAAGGAGGGGCTGTTCTGATGTGCCACTAGCAGATCCCAGATTTATCACTGAGATGGAACCAAAATGCTGGGTGGGAAAGGTCAACAAGTGGAAATAATCAAGGAGCTGTTGTGAAGATAGCCTCTATCGCTAATGCCTTCAGTATATCTGCTCACATGAGTTGTGTAAGGGGCATTACTAAGAACTAATGACTAAGGTATTTGTGCCCTGACATTGGTGTGTTAGTGCTTTTCTCGTGTCACTCGTTTTCTGGGAAAACATGTTCTCAGAATACCCGCATAATGTTACTTCTGTCTCGATTGTGAAGGTAGTTGTCCACAGTAGTGGAGGAAAGAATCAGATTAATTTGTCTTAATTCTTGAGAAGGGACTTTATTTAGTATTCTGTGGAACACTATAGTGTTACTGTCAGCTGTTTTCATCTGTTGTGGACTGTGGACTAAATAATGATTTTGGCAAAGGTATCTTTCTTATAGAGATCTGTTATGGGCACACTTCACTTGCAAGCAGGGATTTCAAAGTTCACATCTTGTACTTTGTCTTATCTTAATGATAATGAACTGGCTCTTGTGTTTTTATAGGAAATGCTGACATCCACTACGTGGGCGGGGGGCCTTTATCTGACATGGTGCATGCAAGTTCAGCCTTCAAGCCAGTCCCTGGACCCAAGCAAGCCCTGCAGTACAGTGCTTGGAGGGTTGCCAGGGGTAGGGAACCTGCTGTGTGCAGCTGGATGTGAATTCAGGGCTGTCAAGCAGCTGTCTGCTCTTGCTGACCTCAGTGGGACTCCCCCTGTGTTTTCAGGGCTTCCTAGGGTAATCTCCAGGTTATGAGAATATGCCTGCTAGCATGAATAACACTGTTGGGCCATTTATTCAGCCTTCCTTAAATCTGAGCTATGGGAAGTTTGTCCCTTTTCAAGACTATGCATCCACCAAGGCAGGGTATCTAGATTGTGTTCCTTACTCCTCGTGACTTGCCTTTAAGCTAATGTCCCTGAGAGTGAACTGAAACAGGATTCATCTTCTGTGGGTAGTCCACCACCACTTCGAATGACGTGTGGTGAGCAGTCGCAACAGGATGGGATGCTTTGTCTTGTTGGTCCTTTTTGATTTTTCAGGCTCACACATACTCCCAGGGCAAAACAAAAGGCTATCAAGTGAAGTTTTTAATCATAATCTTCTTGCACTATGGAAAGCCCCCTCCTCCCCCCAACTCCCCTCCACCTTTAACAAACTGGCAAATTACTCACCCTGAACAAGTGTTTCATATGTTTCAAGCTGAACTTTTCCCATGTCTTCCAGTGGTTTTAAAGGAATCTTACTTTAATAGCTTCCATTAACTTGTGTTGTTGTTTGTTTGTTTTTCCCCTTTCACAGCTGCAAAGAGTGAAGGCAAGGGCATGTCGGTAAGTCTGGTGTTTTCTCTTACAAAAAGCTGCTATGCTGACTCTCTTTGGGTTATGTTGTTTGGGTAACTTTAGCATTGCACTTCGACTTTCATCCTATAAACATAGGTTAAAAGTATAAAATAATGAGTTATTGGCCAACACACCCAAAGCAGCCCGATAGCTTATTAAATCCTAGCTAAGCATTAGTGTGCTCAGCACCCTGACAAAATGTTTGAAGAGCCTTTGCTGACTGGGCAGACTTTGGTTGGGAGGAGAAGGGTCCCTGGGGCCCATCCTTTGTGTGGCTGAGCTGTCATCATCTGCCAGCTCTCCCATAGGACCCTTTTACTTTTTGGTGTCAGAGTTCTTCCTCTTGAATCTTTGAACTGTTAATGACACCTGCCCCAGCAACCCTATCTGTGTCTCTGCTTTTCTTATCTTGCAAGGTTTTACTCTGCAGAATTTCTCTGCAGCTTTCTCGCGGCTTAGTGGCTTCCTCAGCAGCCAAAGTCAAAGCTGTGCAGTGGGGTGGTGTCAGACCTGTGTTTGGCTCCCTAAGGTAGGGGGAGGTTACAGAGTGCACTGTAAAAGCTACCCTTTAGGTTACCTCTTCAGTGGTGGGTCCAGCACTTTCTGGCCAAAAGGAGTCAGAACAGAACATTTATTTCAGTAAATAACTATGTAGGCACATGTATTATGCACCAGGTGTTTAAAAGGACAGTATAGTGCAAATCAAGAACAGTTCATGGCTCATATGTTATAAAGGTACAACTGTATATTCTCTTGCTTGCATCATCTTGGAAAAATAGAAAAGCTGCTACCCTGAGAAAGACCTGTAGCTTTCTCCTGCGAACTTCTGTTTGTGCTCATGGCTTTGACATGCAAATCTCTGCCAGCTTGGGGGCAGCCAGTAAAAACCCACCACCCATGGGTGCAGTGCCAGTGTATGAATGCAGAACATGCTGTGCCAAGCTAGTGGCTTAAAACAGAAACCCAACTTTGGAGGAATTTTATTACCTCCTCAGCATCAGCACATAACAGTTTACATGATAAGCTGTTGGGCAGTGTGATGGTATAATGCTAGGGAGGTTTGAGGACCCCAGGGAGGACAAAAAGGGCTTCAGGAAGGTTTTGGGAATTTCTGGTGGGGGTGGGTCCTGTCAGGACTGCCTTGTCCCTTTTTCTTTCTCCTGTAGGCAAGTCAGAAACAGCAAAGGCTGTCTCCGCTTCAAATGGCGACATCCTCTCCTCCCCGCTTAGGGTATAACCAGTTACACAGGCAGAAACCAGTGGCACAGCATGGGTAGCTGTTTTAGGGCCTGATCCAACAACTGCTGAAGTCAGAACTCTTTGGGTACATCTATGGGTGCTGATCCAAACCTTCATGGTGTGGTTCCCCATCCACTTCCTCAGGAGCATGAATGTATGTGTGACTTAAAGATGGAGCATGGACAGGGCTGGGTGGGCTTATTCTGATGAGCTCCAGTCCACTAAAAGCTGTGTCCAAGTTGAGGCTAATCATCTAGACCTCCTGCTGTCTTTTGCCAAGGGAAGTAGGCACCTTCAAGGGAATTTCTTCTAATTTTGGGATACTTGTGGATGGTCTTCCTTTGGAGGCACTTCTTTCTACCCATGGAGGATGTGATAAATCCAGAGTGACAAATTTCTCCTTAAGCCTCTAATTTCTGTTGCTCTGAAGCTAGATGAGTGCCACCTGGCACTCACCTCAGCCGAAGTCAGATTCTTTCAGTGAAGCTTGCTTATCAAACCATGGGTAAGATGTGCACTATATACTTGGTTCAGCTGATAACAAAGATCAATGCTGTTCAGGCTGCCTGGACATCCACATGCCTGAGTTTGGCTAAGTCAGCAATACTCTTGCCACCCTTATTTCCATTTTTCTTGCAGTGTTCACAAAAAGCTTACTGTAGCACACAAGTCTCACAAAGTGGTGTGTTGTTCAGCAAAACCTCTGACCAACGCCTTAATGGAGAGTGGTGTGGGCTCTCTGATTTACCCATGTCAGGCAGGATTTTCCCCACAAAGTTTCTCTCCTTTTGATCTACAGAGTTAACTTTTTTGTTTGTTTGTTTCATATGGAATGTGGTTTGTTTTCTTATTCCTAAACCCTCACAACATGAATATAACCAACATCATAATTTTTTTTCTTTCTAAACTTTCTAAAGTTTTGTAGCTGTTTTACCTCTGGGATGTTTTGAGGCTAACTAAAAACCTGATTTTTGCAACCTTGCAGAGTTAAACCCATTAAAAAAGTTATAATATGGAGGATTACATTTAACTGGCCTTCCTAGTAATATTAATGAAGATGGTATCATGTAGTAATCCACTAAGAAACATAGGCAATCAGAAGTTAAACTGAGAGTTCTACTGATCATGCCAGATTTGTACCCAATCTGTGCTTTTCCTCTTTGTAGCAATGGCGAGAGCCACATCACAAGTGGTGTGATGGTGACTCTGGAGATGCCTATCACAGCATGTGAAGGCTCAGTAAATCTGTCAGTTAGTATCATGCCATTTTAGGTCAGGACTAAAGTCAGCAAGTCTGAAGAAATTAAGTATTCTTCATCAAGCAGAGTATTTGCAAAGATAGAGAGGTTTCCTGAAAGATTTGTTTGAATAAAAGGTTTAAATGTTTGTCTCAACTGGAAATTTTTAAAAATAGCCCCAGGTTTCTAACTAACGCTGGTGTCCTATGGGGTCTTAGTGTGGTGGGGGGTTTGTTGGGTTTGGGTTTTGGCTGTTTTCAAAAACAGTGGCTTTTTTCCACATTTTTGGATACTGGACAAGATTGCTCTACAGGTTAGATGCTGGAGACTTCAAATGTGCATAATGCAACACTTGAAGGTCAAACGCAGCATTGCTAAAGGTCTCCTGCAAAGGAAAGAAGAGTGGTTAGTAGCGCTCTGGAGTCCAAGAGGGAAAAGTGAGAATAGACTCTTGGTTCAGGTAAACCAGAGTCACTCCACAAGAAGCCTATGCCGCCTCCTAAACCTGTTCCCACTGAGTTTGTGTGGAGCTTGCTCAAGTTGTGGGTCACAGTAGGCATAGTTAGTCCATCACACGGCTCTGAGCTCATATGCTGTTTGTTTCTTGTCTCCAGCCAAGCTGCTTTGGCTACCCCTTGAGTATCTTCTTCATCATCATCAATGAGTTCTGCGAGCGGTTCTCCTACTATGGCATGAAAGGTATGTCCCATGTCCTATGTGTCTTCCTGCCCACCATTACTCATCCAGCACAGAATTTGCCTTATAACCCATTGTTTTGCTCTTCTTCCTGCAGCGGTGCTGGTTTTGTATTTCAAATACTTTCTGCAATGGGATGACAACTTGTCTACTGCCATCTACCACACCTTTGTTGCTCTGTGCTACTTGACACCTATCCTTGGGGCACTCATTGCAGACTCCTGGCTGGGAAAGTTCAAGTGAGTGCCTTCTCAGAAAACAACCAAAAATCATGAGCTTGGTGGTACTGAAATCATCTAAGGGAGCAGCTCAGAACAACTTCAGAACTGGTGTTGGCTTTTTTTTTAATTTTGTTTTTCTTTTTGTTTTTCTTTGTTTTTTTTTTTTCTTTTCAAATGACAGATTTTGAGTTTTTACCTGTGTGCTAGTTGCTCAGAAAAATACCGCTGAGTGAAGTACTTTGAAATATAACCAAATTATTTGGAGAAGAGGAGGCTCCAGGGAGACCTCAGAGCAGCCTTCCAGTACCTGAAGGGGGCCTACAGGAGAGCTGGAGAGGGTCAGTTTACGAAGGCCTGCAGTGACAGGATGAGGGGCAATGGCTTCAAGCTGGAGAAGAGCAGATTTAGATTGGATATTAGGAATAGGTTTTTTACCATGAGGGTGGTGGACCACTGAAACGGATCGCTCAGGGAGGTGGTTGAGGCTCCTTCCCTGGAGATATTCAAGGTGAGGCTTGATGAGGCCCTGTACAACCTGGTCTAGTTGGGGGTGTCCCTGCTGACTGTGGGGAAGCTGGACTAGATGATCCTAGAAGTCCATTCTAGCCTGCACCATTCTGTGATTCTATGATTTCAAACAGCCTGATCTCGCTCTCCTCTCTCTCTGAGGTCATGACTCTAATGGTGTTTACTTTGCCAGAAATAAGCACAATAAAGATTTTATGGAGGGATATAAGTCAGGAATGTTAGCTGACTTGTCAAAGGTCTCCTAGAGATTAGAGATGAAGCTGGCTGTGCAGTCAGTTGGCTGAAGTCTGCACCATCTTCTTCCACTGTGTTGACAGCCTCTGGGAGACCAGGGCTGCAACTGCTGCCAAGAGTGTTCTATGGAGCACAGCCCCACCAGCATAAGCTCATTGCAAATAGCTTGGGATCTTGCATATCACAGCCTGAATAAGTGTGCACTCACTTGTTCAGATAGTATTATTATTTTTTATTATTATTATTATTTTAAATCTATTTTGGCTTTTACGTGTCTTATCAGATGACGCTTTGCAGACCTTGTATCCCTCTTCCTCTGGTACTTGTGTATATGAGTACCACAGCTGCAAGCCCCTGGCCACCGGTCACTTAACAGGAGCTTGGTAGGGTGGCTCAGGGGTTAAAACTGGAATAATGTTGTGGTTGAGCTCCTCTCCCAAGTAAGAGGGAATAGGACAAGAGGAAAAAGCCTCAAGTTACACCCTGGGGAGGTTTATATTTGGTATTGGAGAAGAATTCTTCAAAAGGGTTATCAAGCATTGGGACAGGCTTCACAGGGAAGATGTGCAACTGTCATCCCTGGAGGTATTTAAAAGATGCAGAGGTGCAGTACTTAGGGACATGGTTTAGTGGTGGTTTTTGTTAGTGTTAGGCTGGTGGTTGGACTTGATGATTTTAAAGGTCCCTTCCAACCTAGATGATTCTATACTCTAAAATACAGCAAGGTGCCATAAGGAAGGCATAAATAATAATTAATTTTAAGAAAACCTGTGATGACAAGAGAAAGGGGAGATTACCCAGGCACTACTAAGCCCTCCTGTTGGAGAGACTCAGACCTTGCACAGTCCGTGTACTCTGTGCAGTGTCTGGCAAGGAGCATGCTGGGACCTGCTCACACATTGTCAGATATGAAGTTCTTGGGGAAGACAACACAAAAAATTATAAGTATTTTTAAATTGGTTACCATCTATGCAGTGCCAATTATGTAAGTGTTGTCTGCACAGCATGCTAATGAGCCTCACAAACAAACAAAAAAAGAAGTTTCTCTCCTGGTCAGCTCATACTTAACTTCAATTGGAAACTTTCTCCCAAGCTCTTAAGCAGCTGATGTAACTCTGCTGTTTAAAAAAAAAAAAAAGAGTTCTAATTTATCTGCTAAATACCACTACATAGCAGATTCACTGTTGCCCCACTTTTATAGACTTTTACCCTCCTACAGGGAAAAGCATTTTTAAGTCGGAGAAACCTCACTCTAAAGTGAGAAGAACTTGTTCAGTGGTGTGAGTTGGTGCTTCCTCTGTCCCCCTTATATCAGGGTGCTCCAAGCTTGCTGTAAAGATCTCTTGTCATTGTCAAATAGATTTGGTTTGTCTGAAGTCCTTGAGCCTTGCTATTTGTTGTCGTGGACTGCAAGGGTTTTGGGACTGCTTCTCCTGCAACCTCAAATTTTAAATAATTTCACATCACTGCACCCTATTTTTCTTGCTTTTTCTCCAAATGGGAGACCTGGCTTTGTGCCTATTGAATGGATCCCCAACCCAAGGAAGCAGATGAATATAGATTAAATTATAGTCATGTGCTTAATCTCCAACAAAGCTAAAATGGAGTATGTTCTTACATACAAGAAAGAGGAATTAACCCTAAAGGCACGAAGGTGAGGGCTTGTGATTCTGTAACATTACCTTCCTAGGCACCTCCTGTCAGGGGAAATTCAGGCTCAAAGCCTGAAGTTTGAACTCTCTAGTGATGCTCTTACTCTGCTCTGAGTTTCAATCTGTTGGTACGCTTTCAACTGAGAGAATAGGGTAACAGAGTTATTGCTCACAACAGTATTTTGGAGACATTTCCATATTTAAAGTAGGTTTTAATTTTTTTATATTTTTTTTATTCCTCACAGCTAAAATATAAAAGAACATAGAGATTATTTAAATGGTATTAAAATCAGTGTAAATTGTGTACTTCAGTGTTGTAGAGTAGTCCATTTGAACTTCACCCTATATGAAATATGATAATGGCATTCTTGAGTTAGTTATGAAAAGGCAACCACTGAAGATATTTAAATATCTCTTGTGTCCTGGTGATATCTACAGAATCCATTTGTCATCTTGCCTTGCTTAATTAAATAAGGCTAGATAAAACAATAAGAAAATAATAAACAGAAGAGAAATACTGTGATAGAGGTATGTTGACAGATCTTTACAGACTCATCACAAAGTACTGTAACTTACATCTGTTAATTATGCTTCTTTGCTAAGCGTCTTGGAAATAAGCAAAAGTCTGCATTACCTGTTGTCGTGGTTTTGACCAATTGGACAGATGATGACCCCTCCTCCCCCCCCACTAAGGAAAAGAGAGGAGAGGAAAGGATTAAGAGATTCAGGAGCTCAGATGAAAACTGAACTACTTTAATGAAATATCAATAACAATAATATAATAAACAATAAAAAGAAAAATTAAAAAGAATATAAAAGGAAGGATAAAGGAAAAAAAAANCCAGGACACCTGTGTTTGTATGTATATGTGTATAATAGTGTTAGCATATCTAAAAATGTGTCTCCTCTCTAACAGGACCATTGTTTCCCTGTCCATTGTCTACACGATTGGGCAGGCAGTCATGTCTGTGAGCTCCATGAATGACCTGACAGATCAAAACCGGGATGGCTCTCCTGACAACATACCAGTGCACATGTGAGTTGTCTTTTATATGGGTTTTTTTCCAGGCTGATGAAGGGTGGGACAACTTATGCCTTATATTTATGCTACTTGAATTTCAACTGTCTTGGGATCAATCTCAAGTGCTTTAAGTAAGAAAGCAAAGTTATTTTGGTTTTGTTAATTATTTTTTTTTCCTTTTAATCTTTTATCATCTGCTTCGTTCCAGTGCTCTCTCCATGATTGGCTTGATCCTCATTGCACTTGGTACTGGTGGGATCAAACCTTGTGTGTCAGCGTTTGGTGGAGATCAGTTTGAAGAGGATCAGGTAACGAGAGCTTTTGGATTTTCAGTTGTACAGATACTCTTCCTAATGTTTGACTGCTATAACACTCTAACAACATGCATATTTAGACATGTGTGTTAGTGTAGTGTTTCCTGAGAAGCTGAAGAAGCAGCGAGGTAACTAATAGCCTTGAAGGCAGAGGGAGCTGCTGATCTAGGCTGATCAATGTGGTTCTGGCTAAGCCCTTCTAAACATATTTTTGATTTTTTACTGTAGGATAAACAAAGATCTAGATTCTTCTCTATCTTTTATTTGTCCATTAATGCTGGAAGTCTCTTGTCTACGATAATCACCCCGATTCTCAGAGGTAAGGGAATACATTTGTTTATAAAATTGTTAAGCATCAGCAAAGGGCAAGTGGAGGGTTGCAGTCCAGCTAGGTTTAAATGAAAGGTCTGTTCTTTGACACCCTGAAGTTATCTAGCAAATAGTCTTCAAGTTTTCATGTCCATCATCCAACTTCCCACAGGTGGGATACTGTCAAAACCAAGCCAGTTTGAGATCTGAATTGCTTTTATGATTGGAAGTACTAGATCTGAAGAGACATTGCTGAAGCCATCAGCTTGTATGCCTAAAGCACGCTTTAGTTCCATGGAAATATGAATGTGACACCTCTTCCAATGCCTTTAGAACCATCCCACAGGAAAGAATCATAGAGTGGTTAGAGTTGGAAGGGACCTTAGAGATCATCAAGTTCCAATCCCCCAGCCATGGGCAGGGATGAGTTGTACTGTTTTCTGGGAAGAGGGGAGAGGAGCCCCCTATTCCTGGAAGCAGAGACTATTCTGAAGTGAGCCCATGCAAAGTACAGGAGCATGTGTGCACATGGGAACACATTTACCTGTGACAAATTTAATTGTGTTTTTCATATTGTTAAAGGAAGAAGTTATTTTTCTCTTCTGCTTATAATGAATACTGTGAAACAAAACCCAAATAATTCACTGATCCATATGTGTATGGATTTTCGTGGCAAGCTTACACAGATGGCACTATACGGATGCACTTGGCAGGAATTTGAGAAGGCTGATTTTCTCAAAAGAAGGAAAACAGCATGGGAGTCCTGGAATAACCCTAAGGCACTGGGCTGAAACTCTAGCCTTTGAATTTCTTGACCGGAACAGACTGTGTAGAAAGGTTTTAGACCTTCGCTTAATGCAAATTCTATCCTTTCCCAAAATGGAAGGAGATATACACACTAGGCACAACATACAATTTACTTACATGCTGATACAGGGTGAAAACTACCTTGGAAAAAGAGACAAATCCAGCTGGATAAAGTGATATCATTATGTTCTGTAAAGGTTTAGCCGAGAGGCTAATACAACTAAATTGAGACATTAATTAGCTGCAAGCTATTTTTTTTCCCCCAAATCAAACTCTCTAATCCTTCTGTGAGAAGGAATATGGTAAAAAAGGTAATAGTTTTGCTTAGTCTTTCACTTTCCTTGTTAGTAGCTACATTTGCACTCTGAGCATCATTTCAGGATGTATGCATGAAGATTATAAAGTTAAATCACTGACTACTGTGGGGAAAACTGGTGTGTGTGTGTGTGTAGGGGGGTGTCTGAGAACTTGTCCAAGCTACACTCATGTTATTTTCATCCTTGTTTATGACCTTGTCCCAAATCTTTTTGCAATCTTGGACCTTTCTCACCAAGAACATGCATTTGACCCTCCTAATAGGATGCTTCACTTCTCAGTGTAAAGCCCAGAGAAGCTCAGTGGGTTCTCATCAAGGTATATGAATGTATATGAATACCTGAGGGAAGGGTGCAAAGAGAACACAGCCTGTTTTTTCTCAGCGTGGCCAATGACAGGACCAGAGGCAATAAGCACAAAGCATGGGACTTTCTCGCTGAACATCAGGAAACACTTTTTCACTGTAAGAGTGACTAAGCGCTGGCACAGGTTGCCCAAGGAGGTTGTGGAGCCTCCACCCTTGAAGGTGCTCAAAAACTGGATGTGGTCCTGGGCAACCAGTTCCAGGTGGCCCTGCTTGAGCAGGGGTGTTAGACCAAATGACCTCCAGAGGTCTCTTCTGATCTGAACCATTCTGTAATTTTTTATTTATTTTTTTTGTGTGTGTGTGATACAAAATTCCCCTTTTTAATAGTAAAAAATAAGTTGGACACTGACCATCCAATAACATTAGCAGAGGTTTGGTTTTTTGGTTTTGGGTTTTGTTTTGGTTTTTTTTTTGTCCCCTGGGTCAACATTAGAAGAATAGAAACTATGTGAAATATTGGGAGTACTAACCCAAATTTTTATCTGATGTTACTTTGTACTTCAGCTCAAGAGTGTGGTATTCATAGCAAACAACGATGTTACCCATTAGCTTTTGGAGTTCCTGCTGCACTCATGGCTGTCGCTTTGGGTAAGTGCAAATGTTTCCATCTTGCTGCTTCAGCTCTAATCATGAATAGATGATAATGATCTCAGAATAATGAAAGTGGTAGGAATCCCTGGGTATCAACCTTTTCCAATACTTGATTGCGCTCAAATTTTTGTCTTAAACTTTCTTCTTGGGACGGGAGGTGGGATGAGATTAACCTGATGCTCTTACTTTTATGGAAGAGACTGATGAGGATGGGGGGAGGCCCAAATACATATTGAATTCTGTACATCATGTAATCTACTGTCTGTATTTCTTGGACTATTGAGGTGTGCAAATATGATCTTTTGAATGTAGTATGAGAACTTTGAGAAAATGTGGTTTTTGGAAACTATCTGTAGTCCAAGATCAATTACCACTCTGTGTGGTAATTGTCCCTCTGCTGGAGCCATGCCATACTGGTCTGATGGTATTTCTCAAACACCTGGTGACCTCATCTGCCCATGCACCCAACCCAGGGTGGATATTTTGCCTGCGTGCCACCCCACACGTGAGAAGGTGAGGCCAGGGAACATGCCTGGGTGTGGGAGCTGAGGATACCTCATTCGGTCCTGCAGCTCAGGCAGAGCCTCAGATGTCCCTGAGGGACATGAGTCGCAGCATCCCTGTCTCCTGTAAAGGAGGCTTTAAAGCCTTAATCTGGCACAGCAAGGACAGAGCCAAGGTCCTAAATGATCCTTGTTTTCAACTAAGTTAATGGCCCATGGAGGACCTAGCCCAAGAGTTTCCAGATGCATTCCTTTAATACTAGTGGATTATTTCTATTTACTTGACTTATTTTACTGTACAATAACATGGTGATAGACAGTTTTGCTGCTCCTCAGGAGGCCTATTCCTACCCTGATCCAACTCCTATACTGTTATAGTTTCCATATTGCGTTATTTGCCACTATTTTCACTTAATCTTAAGTTGCTTTTGTTTTTTGTTTGTAGTCGTATTCATAATTGGAAGCAAAATGTACAAGAAAGTTAAACCTCAAGGAAATGTAATGGTTCAAGTTTCCAAATGCATTGGTGTAAGTATTACTTGTATTCCTCCAAACCCTGGCAGCAATTTTCAAACTGTTCAGTAAACTTGCCTGGATCAGAAACGTGTCTTGACAAGAGGAAATCTTCTGAAGTTCTTAACTTTTTTCCTTACAGAAGGCTTCTTACTTGACACCTCCAGATTTAGACTGCCTTTTTATTTATCTCTGTCTTGATTTACCTGCTAATTTATACACAAAGAAAACAAAGCCAGATGTCGGTGATATCTAAAACTTATCTCAAATGCTGGAAATCACTTCTTCCTCATTTGTGTGCCTTTAGGCAGCCCTGTAGTAAGAGGCAAACATGCCTTGACCCAAGTCAAGAGCAGAGCCACAAGCATGTCTTATCAGCAAAAATGTATTGCTTATTAAAAGAATGTTATTTACAATGCAGAAGTATATTGATCCCCACTGTATTAAGGTGGTTACATGTCAGTGCAAACCTGCAAGGAAGGGAAGCTAAGTCTGCATGTCACAACTTTACAGTGCCTCAGCTTTGAGATCTGGGGACTCTTTCATGTATGGGCTGCTTAAGCTGGCAGATCTGCATGGAAAATCGTTATGTTAGGCCATTTCTTGTCTTGTAAGCACTATCAAAATCAAATCTCTATAGGTGACTCTGGCCATTGCTTATAGTGCTGCCCCTAAGGCCTGGCTCATCCATGCATGTTGGTCCATGCAAAAAGCCTTAGCAGTTCTTCAGGACTATATTTGCGTATATTCACTGTCCAAGTATGAGGAGTATCTACAAGGTGCAACTTCTCATAGTGAAATGTACTCTTTACAGTTATTCAGCTCTGAAAACCTGTGCATGCAACATTATTCTACTTATCATTGTACGTAAGTCTGAAGTAAGCAGGTCTCCAAGTTCCTATGGCAACCCACATTGAGAGAGACTACTCTGAGCCGTTTGGTTGGCTTACTCTCAGGTGCACAATCCACTGGATATGCAGTGTGAGGTCTTAAATGCAGTATCCCCTTAGATGCTTAGAGCAGTTACAAGAAGTCACTTCTAGCACCTTCTAAAGCAGGAGCATCATCTTCAATGACAAAACAGCTTGTAGCATTTATAAATATTTGTAATGCCATTAAACACAATTGTCTCTCCTCAGTTTGCCATCAAAAACCGCTTTCGGCATCGCAGCAAGGAGTTCCCCAAGAGAGAGCACTGGCTAGACTGGGCGAGTGAGAAGTATGATGTGAGTACTGCCTGAACTCTCCTGTGCCCTCACATCCCCTCACCCTCAGCTTCTCACCTGTCTGCTCTGATTCTTTGCCTCAAGCACTGAGTGAATAGTTTTGGGGTTCTCAATTGTTTAGAAGCTAATGGCCTGGCCAAACCTCAGTGCTCCCCTGGGGTAGGTTACGACTCCAACTCCTGTGGGATAAAGCAGAGTTGTGTATGAGTTGATGCTCTGTGAGATCATAGACTGCCCAAGAAAATTTGAGGGAAATGAAGAAAAGACTAGTGCCTTGTTGAACAAATACAATTGCTTGATAGTGGTTTTTGTTCTGTTTTGTTTTGTGGGGTTTTTTGTTTGTGTTTTTGTTTTTTAATTAGTAAAACAGCAAGCATTATCCCTGTCAACTCCTTGTTTCTCTCTGTAAACTAGCTTCAAAACCAAATTCAAACAAAAATATGCTGGTTTACTGGCTGTAGAAGGGAAATATAGGCATGGTGTTGACTGTCTTGGTTAATGCCCAGGGCCATAACACATGTCTTGGGATCAAACTGCTGAATTATGCTTAGAAACTCTAGCTTAAGAGAATCAACACAACATCATGCCAGCATCAGTCCAACTCCTTCCTATGACTCTGGAAGTCTTGTGTCCCATAGTCCCCAGCCACGTCCCTTGTCTCCTATTTACCCTGCCCTGTTGTCAATGGCAGCACAAACTTTAACCTGTCCCCTTGATTTTCTTTTTGCCTATAGGCTTTTTTTCATGTGTGAAATACATTCCTTGCTCACCTGTCATTCACCTTTTCTAGAGCCATAAAGCAGCACTGAGTGCTAAATCTCAAGCTGCCATTGATATACATGCCGAGAGATGCAGGTTTCTCTGATATCAATGTCACCTTTAACCAGCAGCGTTTCACACACCCATGGGCAGACCTTGTGCTTTTTAACAGAAATCAGCAGAAGTGCCTGCAACTTTCAAAGTTCAGGATGTGGGTAAACATTGGGTTCATAGAATCGTTTTGATTGGAGGAGACCTTTAAGATCATCAAGTCCAACTGTTAACCTAGCACTGCCAAGCTGCCATTAAACCATGTCCCATAGCACTACATCCACACATATTTTAAATACCTCCAGGGATGGTGACTCGGATCACTTCCCTGGGGAGCCTGTTCCAATGTTTGATAACCCTTCCAGTAAAAGAATTTTTTTCTAATACCCAGTGTAAACCTCCACTGATGCAGCTTGAGGCCACTTCCTCTTGCTATGTTACTTTAGGACCAACCCCCAGCTCACTATCTCCTCCTTTCAGGTAGTTGTAGATAACAATAAGGTCTCCCCTTGGCCTGCTCTTCTCCAGGGTAAACCACTCCAGTTCCTGCAGCCTCTCCTCATAAAACTTGTTCTCCAGACCCCTCTTCAGCTTTGTTGTGCTTCTTTGGACACGTTTAATGTCTGTCTTCTAGTGTGGGGACACAATATGCTTTAATGTCTTTACCTGTTGTGCTGCAAATAACAGGCTGCAGCTGCCTCTCATTTTTTATTTTTTTTTATTTTTTTTTCCCCATTGGTCTTATATGTGTAATTCTCATTTGCTGCAGAAACGACTGATTGCTCAGACTAAGATGGTGTTGAAGGTTCTTTTCCTTTACATTCCTCTCCCCATGTTCTGGGCGCTTTTTGACCAGCAGGTAAAGTAGATATTCTTTGGCTAAGCAATTAGGGTTGTGCCATGTCACACTATGTACTCTGAGGTCACCAGACATCAAAGATGCCAATATGAGGGTGGAAATGAATTCCTTGCAAATATCTTTAACATGATTCTAATGCAAAGGGGTACTTACTGAGTCACATTAGTACAGGATGTTCTGCAGCCAAGGGAAACTCGGTTTATCTGGACACGCCCAGGACTGATGCAGTAACTGGGGCCCCTCCAGATCTTGTATCAGCCAGGACTCAGAGGGTTTAGTTATCTCTTCTTCCCCTCTCAGTTGGGAGATACAATGTAGAGTCCTAGCGTAAGTGCTCTGGAGAATCAGGGATAAAACGAGCTGATTGACAGCTTGCTTAATCACTCAAACTTGTGACAAATACCTCACATCTTCAAGCAGAAATTTAAGACTATAACACCCATTCACCCTGTGAACTGAGTGCTCAGGACTCATGAAAGCTGGCTGGAAAGAGTTCAGTGTTCAAATATGAATTTAGGAGGGTATCTCAGAGAATCAGGGGCTGAAAGCTTTATCTGAGGTGGAGTGTAGGAAGTTTGCTCCAGATAGCTATGGCTCACTGGTACTAGACTCAAGCAGCACAATCCAGGCTATCACATGACTAATACCTAGCACATCTCATGGTGGTACATTGTGGGTGGTTAAAGGCTCTTGCCCCAGACATGGCAATGCACATTCCTTGTCTCAGCCTGGGCTCAGGCTGAGAGTCGGACCCTCTTGACCCAGCTCCAGGCTGGTTTTGTGGGCAGAGGACTCATGGTAGGCTGGGCTGTGGGAAGGAGGAAGGGACTTCCCAGTGGTGTGGGGTGCTTGGGTGCAGGCAGGTGGCACAAAGGTGCTCAGGTGGCTTCCGTGCAAAGCCCCCAGTGGTGCTCAGCCCAGGATGTCCGTGTCATCTCTACAGCTAATCTCTGCATCTAAATTGTCTTGTCTTCCGCTCTATTTCTTGAATCTAGTCAATAAAGTGAAATGGGCTGTGGGGATCATTTTGTTCAAACGTTTACATTACAGAGCAGTAATACTCCCATAGTAACCCAGTTTAACTTTTTATGATGTTGTATGTCTTTCCCACCACTTGATGTATAAACACAATTCAAGAGGAACTTTGGAAGACTGATTAAGCTTTAAAGCATTTTTAAAGTGTTTAACTTTCTCTTCTTCTGTTAAGGGCTCAAGATGGACACTGCAAGCCACAACAATGGATGGGAATTTTGTAGGTTACTTTTTATCACTTCTTTCTTAATTAACTCTTACTTTTTGATTTTATTTGTTGTCATAATGCTAAAACCTCTTTATCTTTTCTTTACCAGGGAGCTATTCAGATACAGCCAGATCAAATGCAGGTAAGCCTCTGTCTGACAATTCTAAGTGTTTCCCAAAGATTATGTATAGGTTTTTAACTGCCCTTCATTTAAAGATGTTGAAAAATACTAATTTTTTTCCCTTCTGTTCATCTTCAACAGACTGTGAACCCGATCCTGATTATTATAATGGTCCCAGTTGTAGATGCTGTGATCTATCCTTTAATCAAGAAATGCAAGATTAACTTTACGTAAGTCAATGTACTTACCTGACTTCAACAGAAGCTCATTTTAGTGGTTTCTTTAAACACTCTTTCAGTCCTAACGTAACAAAAGCAGGCATTCAGCTAAGGAGAGAATAGTAGTGTATTTAAAATGGGGTTAATATTTTTAACAAATTAAAATCTTGGGGAAAAAAAAAAAAGACTCTGAAAGAAGTTTGTACAGGTACCACAAGACAAGAGGAAGATAATCTAATAGTAAAGTAACAGTATTTTCCAATTAAGGGGAAATCTCTTGACTGCAGGAGAGATGATGTTTACTGTTTTCCACTTCTCCCTAGTCTATCCCCTCTCCCTCCCAAAGTATTTATAAGAAGTACAAATACAACACTTGTTCTTAACATGTGTCATGTTTTGGTCTTATATTGAATCCTTGTTTCAGGTAGTTTTATTTCCCTGACTTGTTCTGTTCAGTATTACTTTGATTTAAACATAGCAATATAGACACATGGCATAACTTCTTCTTTTATGTTTTATACCTAACAACCATGCTGGATTGGGATTTTTTTTTTCTTCCTGTATATCAGACTTTTCCAGAAACCTAATTTAGTTGATGTTTGAGCCCAGCAGAAGCAGAATACCAGGCTATTAAGATGCTACAGGAAAGATATTTTCTGCTAGTGTAACTCTGAATTGAGAGGCAGCCCACTGTAGCAGAACACTTCTTGTAACAACATCAGCCCTTCAAATGGTGACAACATACTACTTGCAGCCATTTGGGTTTCCCACCCTGCAAAGAAAACTGCTAGCAGCTGAAGCTTTGAATCAGTATTTGTCTTATAACTCAAGTATGTGTTTTGTTGCTGCACTAGGCCCCTGAGGAAGATCACTGTTGGTATGTTCCTTGCATCTTTGGCTTTTGTTGCTGCTGCCCTTGTGCAAGTCCAAATAGACGTAAGTTCAGCCACATGCAAGTATTTACTAGTAATATTTAGTTGTTAATACAGGACAGAATGTGTTTAAGGTGAAAGTGAGCCAAGGCTTCTAAATTCACAGCAAAGCATATGAGCACAGGAGTAGAGGGAGAGAAAGTATTATGCTAATCACATTTACTGCAATATGCTTTAATAAAACTAACTAGCCATGAACACCATCCCAAAAAAAGAAATCTAATCTGCCATTAACATAAGTCACACATTAAAGGCAACCTCAGCTTTTTAAACCAAGACTAAAATCTGAAAAAAATCTACCAGGAGGCTGCTATGTCCTAATCTCTTCTGATATTGTGACTGGAGGTGATGTGTGGCCAGTCTGAGAAGCATCATCACAGCATGGGCAAAGATGACACCTGCTTAAGGCAGGATTCATGACGCCTAAATTTCTTTGCCCCATCATGCCTGAACCAGATGAAGGCTTGTCCTGTAGCTGGGGCATCAGAAACACCTCTGGGAGGTGAGCCGTTCTGTCCCAAGATCTGAATAGCTACCCAGAGATGCCTGACTATCTTCATGCACTATCAAGGCAAGATGGTCAACTCTTAAATCACTTCAGTTAAAAACAAGGAATTCTCTCGTTAATGCCTGGGTCCAGCAGTGAAACAAGCTTTATATCCAT
Source organism: Jacana jacana (assembly GCA_013400555.1). NCBI lineage: Eukaryota > Metazoa > Chordata > Aves > Charadriiformes > Jacanidae > Jacana > Jacana jacana. Next base: position 59,226 of record VZTM01039304.1, read on the forward strand.
CTCTGCCTCCTGAAGTTGGAAGTAAAGGGTCTGGCCTTCAGCTAGTATAGACAAATCCAGGCTGTCTTCCTGAATGCCGTGTTTAGAAGGCCAGAGCTGTACACGTGCAAATGCTGGCACTAAGTAGAATCTTCACTGAAGCTGGTGACTTCCCAGACTTTTGCACAAGAGTCTCCTGCAGAAAGGTACATCTGGACTTGTCTTTGTTTCATGATGTACCTAAAAAGATTGAAGTGGACAAAAAGTATGGGAAAGGAGGAAAGGTTGAGGCGGAACTGAAATAACCCTTGATGCTCTGTGGGAGGAGAAGATATTTACTGTTAGATCTTGTGGGGAGTCTCCAGAAGTTCAGTTTCTCTGGGCTATCACACTGGGCAGTGCCCATACGTGCTCCTGTCCAGTTCAGCAGCACCAGAGGAGGAGTCAAAACATGGTACAAAGAGTCAGGAACCCGAGCATCCACAGGATGTAGGAGATGTAGGAAAAGCCCATTCCTTTGGCTGCAGAGTGGCCTTGGTAGTGGCAGCATGCTGCAGGATGTGGTCAAAGAAGGACCACATCTGGCCATGGAGGCACCTTTGTACATGATAAGGCAGTTCCTGAGACAGCAGTAAGGCTGCTTGTGGGACTAGTAACAAACCCCATTACTGAAGTTGCATCCCTCCGACAATCTGAGAAATGCTAATCTTAATAAAGAGATTAAGATCACAGTAATCATAGTATTTGCTCCATGTGACTTAAGGATAGGGCACTGATCTTACTTTTTTTTTTCTGTCCTACAGAAAACTCTTCCAGTTTTCCCTGCAGCTGGGCAATCCCAAATCAAAATAATAAACTTGGGTACTGATAATGCAACAATTAAGTTTCAACCGCAATCTGGGGAGGTGAACGTAGTGCCTAAGGGTTCGGTAAGTAACAGGACATGGAGATTAACAAGTTTAAGCAACAGCATCCAAAAAAATCTAATGGAGTAAGTCAAAGTGGTTCTTAACTAATGGTTCAAAACTGATTCTTTTCTAGTTCTTTTTTTTCTACTCGTTCTAAAGATTTCTCTTTTTGTACTGTGGAATCAGTTGTTACTGATAACCATTTCATCATTCACTGTGTTATTACTTCAATATTCTAAGTAGTACGAGTTTCTTCTGCCAAGAGGGTTTTTCAAGAAATTTCATCATAATTTTGAATTAATTGAAATTGAATTGCTAAAAAGGGGCCAAGAACACCCTTTCCTTCAATTAAAGTCTATTCAGCTCTAGTAAGTCGCTTCTCTTGCTGTGAGTGATCACTTACTTGAACAGGGAGCCTTTTCTGCAGGTACATCACATATGTTAAGCTGCAAATTTTGCTGTCAAAGAACATTTTCAGGTTCTATTATAGTACAATCTCAATAGCCCGATTGACAGCAAAATGTGGCAGAGCTGATGGTTTCTTTTAATAAAGGATGTTTGGAAGTGTGTGCTCTGGTAGCCTGCAGTCTGTTTCCATTCAAGAGGAGAAACCCTATTGTATTCTCCTCCAGATTTGCCTCACATGGAAACTGAGCTGTGAGGGGAAGATAAGGGCACTCAAATTTTATGTTGCTGTGGAATTGATATAATCACGGTGCTTACCTGAAAATGATGGGTGTAAAAGGCGCCACTCCTTACCATAAACATTTTATAATCCAGATAGTTTGGATTATAAAATGCTTTTTATATAAAACAAAAGGGTTATTTTAGCACTACGTTAGCAGGTTTATTAATGTTTTAAGTATTTTATGCTGATGAAATGTATATGGAATATTTAAAATATGCCCTGGTAATAGTCACTCGCGTTATTCTGAAACCATAAAAATGCAGCTTGCATTTGCATCTCTTAGAAGGTGTTGCTATTTGGAAAATGCTGCATCTTAATTTAGCTAGTGCTGCCTCTGTAGCTAAACAGAATTTTACTTGGTGGTGGTAAGCCTGATTTATCTGGAGCAAGAAATACACAGGAAAATATAGCAGCTATTTCCTAATGTTTGTGGGGAAACTCGTGTTACTTGGAAACTTGTTTATCAAAAGAAATTAGTGCTTGATGTAGAAAACATAACAAAAATTATCTCTGGCACTTCAGAAGTAACACATGTGTAAACCTCTGACTCCCTGGAGTTCATAAATCTCCCCCAAAGCTGTAGACACATATGGAGCTGTATGGAAATTCATAGCAATTTTTTGTTTTTGTAGACAGCCTACATGACATTTAGGACTTCTCAGCTGCAATCTTTAACTGTAACTTCTGGAAATAAGAGTATAACTGAAAATATCACGTTGGAAGAGGGGAAACGTCAGACTCTTGGAGTTAAAAATGACATGAATGACATTATTCTTAAGTTGGTAAGTCTGTTGAATTTCCAAGACATACATCAATATCTTAGCAGCTGGTGCATGTGGAGTGTGTAAATCTGAGAGGACAAACTCTGGGGACCTTTTCCCTTTGTCTTGTTTTCTGTCTCTCCCCTTCTTTGCTGTACCAGTGAGACTAGTGATTATAGAGAGCAGGCAGGATGCAGTTTTAAAAAAGAAAAAGCTTTAAAAAAAATTACTAACTTAATATTTAACATGACAATTACCCTTTCACCAAGACTTAATGTGCGGTTATAGAGCATTTTCTAGTAGACATGTATCATAGAAGGCTCCTAAAAGGAGAAAGGTCTGGAGTCTTGCTCTGAAGCCCGTGTTAATTCTTACTGTTATGTAGTAGTGCACATTTAAGGTGTTCACCAATACCAACAAAATATCTTGATAATGGTTTCTTCCACCAGCTGCTTGACAACGCCATGTCAAAACCAGAAGAAGGAAGTAATCTTATCAGGTAGAGTTTGTTTTGTTCCTAAGTTTGAAGAGACAGTCACACTACTGCCCAATCTGCCTCTTGGGTGAACTCTTCTTGTTTAACATACACTGTAGGAAATCCCTGCTTGCTGAACACCTCACTCAATGTGTAGGGGGTGTAGGAACTTCCGGGGCATAATTCATCTAAGCTACCTTGCATATCTACTTCAGGTATAAGTTAACTAAAATCGGAAGTGCATGTTTTACTCCATTGTGTAGACTTCTTTCACGGACAACCAGCACAGGTTGCATGTCTATACTTCCTTTTTAAGTGGAGGTATGTTGGAGTCTCCTACAACTTTTCTTCTACTTCTGTTTTTTTTTTTGGGGTTTCTTCTACATCTTTTGTTTGCAGATGTAATTGTTACTGGCTGTGGCTGTTACTGGCTTGCTTTGGAGATTCTCCCAAGCAGGCAGTGGGCTGGTGTGGATTTAGCTTTTTGCATTAACCGTACTTTTAGAGATTTAGAGTTATCTCAAAAATGTCAACGGAGAAAAGTGAAAGGGGAAGACGTAGTTTGTTGTGCTGCCAGCATATCATTGAAAGTAAAACCTGTATTGTTTGACTTACGCATATTTTGTTTGGTATTTCTTCCCTTTTGCATTTTAAAGGATCATAAACAATTTGCCGGATCCTGTCAATGTCACTATGGGTGCAACTTCTTTTGGTAATCTGTCATCTCTCGCTGTCAGTAATTATGAACTCTTTCCAGGAGGAAGGTAAGTATTTTTCCTTTACCTAAATCTAACCACTTAATGGCATACTTGTCTTATATATAGTATACAAAACTGTCTATACCTATGGTCTGAACTGTGTTTTTTCTCTTGCAGAAAAGACAAGATTACTGTTATTAGAGATTCAACCAACTGTTCAATTACTTCAAAAGCACTTGGATTTGGTAGTGCCTATACAATTGTAATTAACGAGGTGAGTTGCCAGTGCTGTTGAATAGACAAAACAGAGCTACTTTTCATGATGATATTTTCTTTAACTAAAAAAGCACTTGTAGAGTTATCCTTCTTGTCCTTAGTTGTACATAGGATAGAACTCTTGTATGCTAAAAAGAAAATAAACCCATTGTGAACTATATTAAAAAAAAAAATTGATAAGATAAATCATAGAATGGTTTGAGTTGTAAGGGACCTTTAAAGATTGAGTTCCAACTCCCCTGCCATGAGCAGGGGCACCTCCCACTAAACCAGGCTGCTCAAAGCCCCGTCCAGCCTGGCCTTTGAACACTTTGAGGGATGAGATAGCCACAACCTTCCTGGGCGACTTGTTCCAGTGTCTCGCCACCCTCACAGTAAAGAATTTCTTCCTGAGATCTAATCTAAATCTCCTCTTTTTCAGTTTTAAAACCACTAGCCCTCACCCTATTGCTACACTCCCTGATAAATAGTGCCTCCCATCTTTCCTGGAGGCCCAAGCATGCAAGAATTCGTGTTCATCAGTGATGGCCTTAAATGGTTAGCCTAATTAGAGACTAAGGATCTGCACGAAGTCTTCTGTAAAGCAACTAGACCTTTACAACTAGATATGCAGTGTTTCATATACAATACTACTTACTTACCTAGAACTCAGTGTGTATGTGTCATTATAGAGCTGATACAGAACTGCTTCAAGCATTTTTAGTGTGCAGGCCCTTTATCACTGTTCCTGATGTGCTATTTTAACTTCCAGTGTTCTGGACACGCTCAGAATGTAACGTATTCTGAAGATATCCCACCCAACACAGTCCACATGGCCTGGCAGATCCCTCAGTATTTTATTCTTACGTGTGCAGAAGTAGTCTTCTCTGTCACTGGGCTGGAGTTTTCATACTCACAGGTAGGTTTTGCCTTTCAGAACTCTCATTGTTTTAAGGGCCCCAAGTGGAGTCCTTACGCTGGTACAAATGAAGATTTGTGATTTATTACTTAAGTGGTGGTTCCGTATTGTAGCTTTGTTTGAACAGTGTCCTTCAGAGCCTTCTAGTAAGACTATAGACGGGTGCAAGTTGGCCTTGTTTGGCTAGCATTTGGTGTTTTCCATGAAGCTATGCTAAATCATACAATTTGAAGACCCAATCACTAGTCCTCGAATTTCCCTCTCACATGTGACTTTACACTGAAAACAAGCTGTACATACTGCTGCTGTAAAACCAAACCAGAGAGCCCTCAGATACAAAATGAACAAGTATTGACAGTTATATCCACAATAGCTTCTGCTATACGGTCTTTAGCAACAGTATAATTATGCATTCTTAACTACCTTGTCTTCTGACTCCACTTTGTATTATTATCTTTGTGTATTTCTTCCTTTAATTCTGAGTCTACAGGCCGAAATGGTGGGTATATTGGAAGATGTGGCTTGCTAGACTATGATGCACTCAGTTTCTTCATTTAATCTGTACCATTGTGACTGAGTCAGATGGGAAATATGCCAGTTACTTATGTGTACAAAGGAAAAGGTTTTATTGTCAGTGCTAATAATCTCTTCTTCCTCAAAGACTTCCCCAGGCCTGTCTAGAAATTTTTAATTATTTAAAAAAAAACCCCAAAACAACAAACCAACAACCAAAAAATCTCATGCCAAAGAACCAGTGTCTGCTATAGTGTAAAGAATGCTGTAAAGATCAGAAAATGAGCAATAGCAGTGTTTGACTAAAACTTAAGTGCCTTTACCTTAATAGGCCCCATCCAATATGAAGGCAGTGCTGCAGGCAGGATGGCTGCTAACGGTGGCTGTTGGTAACATCATTGTCCTCATCGTGGCTGGAGCATCCAAACTTGAGGAGCAGGTAAGCACACAAAAAATTGGGGTACTTTTATACTATGCTGTGAGAAAGGGGGGGCAGGGAGTCATAGCTGGCAACCCTCAACCGCAACTTTTGAACATCAGCATTATGGTGGATTTGCATTTATAATTGGAATGTTGGTGGTTAGTCTTAGCTACAAGATATGTAGCAGTCAGTGGTAGAACTAGTGCTCGGCTGAATCTCATTACAGTATGAAAGTAACAGAATTACGAATCTTTATAAAATATCTGAATTTAATTCAGGCTGTGACAACAGGGTGGTGACTTGTCTTCTGGAGCCACTTCTAAAGTTTCTTTTGGCCCTTTTTCCCAGCACTTCCTCAATGTCTGTTCAAACCTGCATATGCAAATTGAACAACTCTAACAAGTACTATTTCAGCAACAGCTTCTGTCTCTTATCTGTTGTCTGCCATTCCTAACTCTTGCTGTCAAGCTCCTTTCTCTTCTCTTGCCAGCAGCCATTTCTAGCATCTCTACAAAAAGTTGCTTCTCACAGTGTGGAAGTGTTGTGAACTTCTGGGCTGAAAGTCTAGACTAATGGGGTTAAAACCTACTAAAATTCCGTTCACTGCTAATGAACTTTCACATGCATACCTCAGCCTTGCCATGTCCTGTCTTCTGGCTCCATGGGTTTCTGACCTCACTCCTTGGGGTGTGAAAGATATGGCTCTCTTGGTGAGGAGCAATTGGACAAGATTTTCTAAGGTTATTTGTGGCATTCCCTAATGAAGCAAAAGGGATACCTGAGAGAGGGAAAAGCCTGTCTTTGAAATGAGTCTGGCGGTCCTGGTTTCAGTGAAATTAACCAGCATGAATCAGAGATGTCGAGGCATTTCAGGTGGAGACGGCATTTTGAAATCGAAGTTCCTGGTCTGGCTTTCTGCTCAGATCTGTGGTCACTAGAAACTTTTTTGCTGACCTAAGTGGAAGCTGGGTCACTGCCAGCCTGGTTAAAAATGACATTACCTGGCCATAAGGAGGTGCTGATTTTCTTTTTCAGACTATTGATTCATTCCCATGTGTCCAGGAAGATATTGTAGAAATTTCCAGTACTGATAGAACTTCTGTCTCTTCATTAAAGACAGAGCTACTGAAAGGGCCTCAATTCTGAGCTGCTTTAAATATGTATTATATGTGTCCTTTAAGTCATATGGTGCTTGTTATGTGTGTTTGGTTTCACAATCTGAATTAACTTCATTCCTTGCAAACAGTAAAAAGCTATCATTCTTCCAAGGAATGAATATTGATGGATAAACTATACTTTTTTTTTTTTCTTTTTTACAGTGGTCAGAGTATGTGCTCTTTGCTGCCTTGCTGTTGGCGGTTTGCATCATCTTTGCTGTCATGTCTTATTTTTATACCTATGTTGATCCAAATGAGGTTGAAGCTCAGCTTGATGAGGAAGAAAAGAAACAAGTTAAAGATCCAGGCATCTATGAAAAGCAAGTTGAAGCTGACTCCCAGATGTAAAAGTTGTATTCAAGAACTGTTCGTAAATTATGGTATCCCATTAAATTTCCCTGCAATAAGAGGAATCAGGGTATCAGTAACACCTCTGGATAATATGCCCAATGGGAGAGGTTAAGAAAAACTCTTTGAACTTAAAATGCAGCCTCTCTTGGGAAGCAAGAGGAAAAGATTAATTTTCTCTTGTACTGAACATAGTGTCCTGAAGAAACTCTAGCAGAATTTGCACTTTTAATGTACCTCAAGCTTAAATAATATAGCATTAAATTTTGAAATTGCACTCGGCACTATTAGACCCTGTGAAAAAAGAAATATGTATTTTTATACTACATTTCAATTTTATATCATGAAAGAAACATGTATTGCCAAGAAATAATAATTGAAGCCAAGTTGTCTGCATGACCCCTCTAGCCTCACTGTTACTTGAAAGCAGCAAAACACATGTGCCTTAAATTCCTTTGTATTTCTGTACAGATACTGGAAGCAAAGCTTTGGCACTGCTCAGATTAAGGTGCTGTCTCTGCTCCACATAGTGGTAGCTTGGACATGCACTGTAATACAATGTTTTATGTGCCTGTTAACTACCCATTTAACTCCAGCTATGTTTTTAAAGGTATTAATGAGGTGACTACTCAGGTAAACAGACAATGGCAAATGACATTTGGAATAAGCAACAGCAATAAAACTTGTGTTATTTCAAAAAATTGAAGTGATGTAGGAGTATGACTTAATTGCACGTTAACAAAACTCAATACCACCTCACTGATTCTTCTTCGTATGTGCTCCATCACTTGAAGCCTATGGACCAGTGCCAGTCTTCACTATCTTAATAAATCTCTAAAACCCATCAAAATTTATAGCGGGGAAGACAAAATTTCCACTCCAGTTGCTGGCACTTAAACCTCCATGTACATATCTGCACAGAGAATAGAGTTCCTCACCCATGGAAAGAGCTGGAAATGGAGTTTGATAAGGTAAGTCCAAGGTGCTCCTTTCCTGCATCCCAGTTAGTCCTGTACCCTATAGGCAGTAACCCCTATCCAGTCTCTAAGATCATCCACAGAGAGCCTTTCCCATGGGTTCAAGTGGCTGAGGGTCTCCTGGGACAGCTCCCAGGAGGAGCTCTCTGCCATCCCCTGAGGAGCTAAGGGGGTTTGGCATCAGGTTTACTTGTGGTAGACTAGCCAGCCTTTCCTTTGCCATGCAAGTTAAGCAGAGCTAGTTGTCTTTCAGCTGTATCCCTAACAGGATAGCATCTTCTGTCTATTACAAAATAGACAGAATATTCTACCATACCAGGTGGAAATGTTTGTGGGGGTTAACATTTCATTTTTTTTCCCTTTGATATACAGGTTATGTGTCTTAAAAGTTAGCACTCTAGCAAACCCATTTGCTTGTCTACCATGTGGATGGATGTGTTCTATGGATAGAAAGCCACTAATGCTGTGAAATTAGATGGGAAAGCTTTATGATAAGGAGAAAACAAGTTCCCCTATCTCTTCAGCCCAATAAGGTAGAAAGAGAGTCATATCTGATGAGATTTTTATCTCTTTTCATCAGGGATCGATGTAATTAAAGTTAAGACAACCTTATCCAAAATTTGATGTGAATAAAAGTCGGGGAATCTTGTATAGACAAGATGAGCTGGGTTGGCCCTCTTCAGTATTGCTGTGACTGTGTCTAGAACACAGGTGCAGGAAACTGATCTTTGGGTTGGAATCAAGTATTTTCAGACCCTTAGTTCTGAGGATTAAAGATGTGAAACTAACCTCAAAATCTAAAAGTTTAGTTTTGGATGCTGCTGTGTCTAGACTACCAGACCACTGAGAGGGTCTTTTGCATATCTTTTTCTGTTACAGAGCAGATAACCTGATTGATTTCAGGGTAACAGTTGATCATTCTAAGTTCAGTTCTTATTTAAAGCAAACAACTAAAACCCTTTACAAAATGCAAGAGTAGTAAATCATGAAAGCCTGCTCTAGCAATCAAATCTGCACAGATACAGGAATGTGTATGTTCATCTGCTTCCTAATGTTACAGATATGCTGTACAACTTCCATGTTTTTAGGTCAACCTAATGACACTTGACTTAAAATTGTTCAAAATCAGATTCCTTGAACTGTGTTAATCCAGTCCCTGACATTTGCTGTTCTTGAAAATGGGCCCATGAGCAGCACAATCATTTCAAAGACTTCTCTATAGTTTTAGGCAAATCTCTACACGAGGTTGTTGGTATTTTTATTTGTTTAAAATTCCTGGAAGCAGTTGCAAGCTACCTATACATACTGCTACCTCCAACTTCTACATTTTTCATTCATACCTTGACACAGTGCACTAGCATACCAGAGACCATCTTGCAGAGCTTAGAATACTGATATGATAATGAAATAACTGGGTCATGCCTTAGTGAGAGAGAGAGAAAAATTATCAAAGGGGATGTAAGAACTCCTGAAATCATTCTACTCCACCAGGTGGTGGTTCAGGATAATGAAGGATGCAGCATTTCTAGCCTGATTTGCTCACTGCAGGACAGGACTCTGGAGTTTAGCAGAATACAAAGGTAATATGAGCACCTGCAATTCAATGCACTCTCTATTATTGCTGTTAAATTTTATCACTTCTCCATGCTCATTACTAATCTGAGTCAAAGCTTGGCATAAGATACCTAATGCCCAGAGGTGGATAACAAGCTCATGTCCCCAGGGCATTTACCAGCTGATCTGAGTGCACAGGGGGGAGAGAAAGAAGAGGGAGGTGAGCAAAGCAAGACTTATGTTTTTCAGAGGGTAGCTCCCTGCTTACACGTATCAGTTCAAATCACAAGTACATTTTAAGAGGCTTATGTGAAGATCAGTGGTTGCCTCCTGCTGTCAGCTACCTTGTCAAATGGAAGTTCTCAGCAGCATCCTGGTGCAATAACTGGGAGGGTGAAGAGGGACAGTTAGGGAAAAAAAAATGGGCGGGGTGTGGGAATGTTTGTCACCTTTTTGGAGAGGACAGCTGGGGGTATGTGTTTTATAAGTGTAGAGAGCTCAGTGAGGAGCTGGAAGGTCTCCTGCAGCAGGGCCTGAGTAAGCTTGGACAAAGCATGGGGCATAGTCACTGCACACTCATGGATGAAGCCTGCACCACAGCCGGTACAGTTTATCTTTATGCGGCCTCATGAGTGCTTTCTTGGGTAGCAGCTGGGCTGGACATGACCAAGCCACTTGTGTTTTTGCCAAGGGTCAGTTTTCAATGAGCTGCAGCTCCCAAACCCTTTTGGCAATGGGACAGCTCATAGAAACTACACGTTATTATTTCCCTTGTACTGACAGACAAAGCACTGATTTGATGATCTTAAGTGGTGTTACAACTGTCACTGACTGCAACCTAAAGGAATCCTAATTATTGCAGAAGGTAATCAGATAGGCCTGCCTTTGCCAGCAGATGTACTTGGGAAGACAAAGTTGGCTTTCCCTGCAGTGCCAAAATGGCCATAAGACCTTCTGAAACATTGATAAGGAGACTGCCTCTGGTGAAAAGGGCTCTGCTCCTGTAACAACATTGCTGTATTTTGAGGGGCGGGGGAGAAATAAGAAGTGAGGCTGTGGAAACTGCATAGCTAAATAAAAAATTAATAAAAATGATGCAAGAGCTAGGAATGAAACATAGTGAGGCGTTTCAACCGTACTCACTCTCAACCTGCTCTTGCAACTTCTTGTTTGACCTGCTTCTGCTGGTGGTGGTGAATAAAACCCTCATGAGATTAAGACTAAATGTCAGATGTCTGTTTATGTGAAACTGTGTTTCTCTTCCTCCTGTGAGATTCAGCTGACTGCAGTGTATATCCCTGTCAGAGCTTCTTTCTACCATAGCCGGTATCGAGCTTTTTTTACTCCAAATTGAACATCCATTTTTACAGCTGGGAAAAGCATTCGAGCCTGATAAAATTACAAAAAAAAACCCAAACCAAAATCAGTGCTCTTGAAGCCAAATCATGCTTTCTTGGTAGTAAAAAATGGAAATGTCTTCTACTTAGATGGGAATCCTATTTCCTAAAGGTCTTACCTTACAAAACAAATGTTTTGAGTAAAGGTCAATTCAATTGGTGCAGCTCCTTCAGGCTGATGCTTTACTTCAGCTGAGTGCCTGAGATCAGTTCTGTAAGCACCTAACTGAATTAATGCCACCGAATGCATTTTTACTGAAATCTGATCCCAAACGTGGGAGGGTAGGAGGGCATCACTGCTGCATGAGTTTACTAAAGTTAGAGCTGTGGATGTCCCTTGTTGGCACGGCCTGGCTGAGTGCTGAACCTGGGTGGGAGGAACAGGGGGACTGCGTTTGAGAAACTAAGCATGGAAATGAGGGTGGGGGACTGAGGACCTCTAGGTCCTTTACATCTCTACCCTGGCCTTCTGCTGCTCTGCAGTGGACGGGAATATAAGGGTAATGGTCATGTTATTCTCTGCCACAGCAGGGAGAGAAGTCACTGTTACAGATCCTCTTCTCCCCCTCCAGTTTGGGACCAGGCTGAGATCATTCCCCACCACATTCCTAATGGAGATGGAAACCCAGGCTGGGGTTTGGGTTGTTTGGGTTTTTTTTGATTGGTTGGTTGGAACTCTTTATTCCATGCATTGATTGCAAGTGTGACTGAACTTCCTCCCCTACATCAGCCTTGGGGCATGTGGCTGCCCCAGCACTCCGACTCTATGGTCAGCCCAGGGCTGATGGACTTTCTCCCTCTTCTAATTTGCTTCCACCCCAATTGCGGGAGGCAGACCTAAGGTGCTGCTTTGTGTCACCTACGTCCAGCTCAAGGAGCCTGCAGAACCAGGAGGAATCAGAGAAGCCCTGAGCAATCTCCGACCCGCCTTGAGGCAGGTTGCAGAACAGGGAGATTTATTGGCTTTGCCCAGATCAGGCTTTTTGCAACAAAGTGTGAGTCCGTGATTACAGATTCCAGGTGGTATCAATAGGGATAAAATATACGACTCTCTCCTACCATTCTTTAACCTTCTTTTTTTTGTTTGTTTGTTTTGTTTCTTTTTGCCAATCTCAGGTTTCTTGCTCAGCCAAAGCTTCCCTAAGTGTCATCCCGAGGTCCCCGGCAAATTCCACACATCCACCCCGGTCCAGGGGAGCGGCGGGTGGTTTCCAACCACCAGGTGGCAGAAAAATACATTGCAGAGGAGCGAAAAGGCGAGGGCCAGGCGGGGCGGGGGGGGCGATGCTCCCAGAAAACCGTCGCTCGTCCTTGCCTTCATGTTTTTTCCCTCGCAGTTTTCACAAGCTTCGAGTTATCCTACGAAAAATACCTCGTGCATGGATCAGATTCCCCTTTGAAGACCACAGGGCTGCTGAATGTTTTAGGAAAAATCAAAATATCTGGATGGATTTAAGAAAAAGATGGTTGGACCCTCGCAGTGCTGCTGGAAGTCATCTCCCTTCCAAACTTTTAAAAACTTGTTAAAACTACCCAAATCCTACGTGGTATTACAAAAAGACGCTTTGATATTGAAGAACAGCAAAGAACAAGAACAAAGCTGACTCCTCTGCAGCACCCAACACTCTTACTTGAAAAGACGCTAAAAATCACTTGGTACAGCTTCATGTTGCGCTTAACCCAATTTAACTGCAGGACTTAGACCCCAGGCATGAAACCCTGCCCTAAGCTGCAAAGGCACAAGCTGGTTTGGGGGAGTTTTTGTAAGTGAGCAAAATGTCAGTCAGAGGAAGCAAAATGGGCTCCCGCGGAGCCGATCTTCTCACCCCGAGAGAAAACAGCACCATGTTAAATCAGGGTTGTATAGAGACTCCAGCATAAAGGTTGGTTTTAGGTGGATATACAATCTGAGCTGAATCTACACTTGGTCCTGACAGTGTAGGGAGGCACTGATTTCAGATTCCTGCCTCACGGATGACTTCCCAAACTGTTAATATGCTGTGTAATCACTCTGTCTTTAAAAGTAAAGCCACCATCACCACATTTGGTATGGGCCCCAGCTCTCTGAGATGGCACTTGGTGAGGCCATGACAGCTGGATACAGTCCACTAAGGATGCCACTCAGTTTTAGACCTCTCCTAAACACTGCTCATGTGGACATCTTCTCAAGCGTATACAGAAACAGGTTTTTGAGCTATCTTGCAAACTTTAGGGTCATCCTAGGACTTCTGAAAGAGCTTTGGGTATTAGTGCTGTTATAGTCCTTGGGAGGGCAACAAGATCCTCCATAGCCTGTGGGCTGTGGATGCTGCTGATGCAAGGGCTTGAGAGGATTGTGAGCAGGGTCTGGATGGGCCCTCAGGCAACTGGTCTTGAGGTCTTCAAAGCAGAAGGAGTTAGCACTTCATTGTGACTTGGATGGGAGTCCATTGGGAGGCAGAACTGCTAGGAGGAGAGATTTGGATCTCCCTGGGACTCATTGCTGAAATAATTTGGGAAGGGCTGGTGTGGGAGAGTTTGGGATGCTGGGTGTCAAACTTTTGGGGTAGGAGGAGTTAGGAGAATTGCCGGATGGCATCTCCTGAGGCACATCTAACCAGATCTTCAGGTTGGGGCCAAGGACCTGTGTGCAAGGACTGCTACACCCTGACAACTCTTCTCAGAGCTGCTCCTTCCTGCTCAAACCTCCACTGTGTCTGCCCTATGGGAAGCAGAGGAAACTTCAGCTCAGGATTGCTGTAGGGGAAAGGTGTGGTGTCCAGCTCAGATTAAGTTAATATGAAATGATGCCAGTGCTGGAGGAGGAGTTGGGTCACTGGGAGGGGCAGTCTTTGAGCGGAGAAAACCCCTAATAATGCTGTGCTGTCATTCTCACATGGAATTCTTGTAAGCCTAGAATTTAATTTTAAAGTTGCTTTAAAAACAATCCCTACAGAAGTTGGTTAAACACCCAAATAACATTCAAGTCTGTGTTTACGTGTATAAAAATTGCCGAAACACATCTTTTGAAAGTGATTCACTCTTTACTTAACAGCCACGAAAATACAAGCTCTTGTGTTTTTGCTTTTGGAAGAATGACATCAAATCACATGTAAAAATCTTGAGCTCTAATGAGGACCAGGTTAGAAATTTTTACTTTACTTCCATAAATGCAAATAAATGTCAGCAGAGAGCTGCATTATAATGCAAGCCAAGCTTGCTCTTTGAGAAAATTGCTCATGGAAATGAGTCGGTGGCTCATTTGACACTAGTCAACCTTTATACAAATGAGAAAGGGAGATAAGCCAGGGGCTGAGGAGCCTATCTACTACCTAGAAGTAGCAGAAATCAACAATCCAGCGGAATCTTTCCACTGGCATCAGTGTGCTTTGCCTGTGCCCCTTAGTGCACATAACTACGGGAGCTTTTCCATATCTGGTATGGGTAGGTGGTGCGTTGGCACTGGAGAGCTTCTCAGGAAAAGGGAGGGGAAGGCCAAGATTTGCACTGAGGGAGTTTGGGAGGAAGGTACAGATGGAAGCAGGATATATTCTAGGTGCAAGCAGCAGAATGAGCAGAACTGAGCATAGATATGTAAGATAAATGCAGTATCAGAAGATATAGAGTCAGTACATATGATTCTTGGTAGCAGGTTCAGAGGCTAATCTGTGTATTTCTCACTTAAGACTCATGAGAAAATAAATGTAGATTTGTGGTCTCCTGCATTTCCCTCTGACCATGTGTACAAGCAGCTATGGTGATGAGGTAAATCTGTCTGCTATCAGGAGACAGTGGGATGGGAAGTTTGTGCAGCTCTGCTACTCCATTGCAGTGTTTATATGAACCTACACCCCGTAACTCACCCTGTCAATTGATTTGGAGGCAGGGAAGAACACCGGTGCTGGTGTGGAGCAACAAAATCTGCTCTTCTCTGCAAGTAAAGCATTAGGTATCCACTGTCCATAATCCCCAGGAAGCCCGCTCTCTTGAAAAAGATGGGAGGAAAACTGAGCTGCCAACTGTAGAAGCCCAAGGAGCGCAGGCCTTTGGGATCTAGCCAGAGGTCTGGTGGAAGTGGGAGGTTACGGCAGATTTTTGTGAATGAAAGGAGGTCTGCAGGAGGAGGTGGAAGATTACTGGAGCATGTCAGAGCACTACAGGAACTTACTGGGCAACTTTTTTTAGAAGCCTGTGGGATGGGAACGATGGGGAAGGTGGGAGGGCACATGCACAGGACCTGCATTCTTGTGGAGGCACAGTTATTACAGGCTGTAACTGTCCCACACACATATTTAGTGGGGATGATGGTAGGTTCAAATGTTAGAAAACAGCTTACAAGCTGTAATTTATTTTCTTAATGGAAGCCCTCACAAAATAACAATATTTGTGATTTCTGGCTTTTCAATCTTTGGGTGTCAAATTCTGGGGTTGGTAAAGCTGCAGTGATGGTGATTTTAAGTCCTGAGGGTCTCAGATTACCCAGCAAAGAGGTTTAGTGGCACGGAAGTCATCCCTCTGTGGTTTGCTTCTGTACCTGCTCTGCAAAGACTAACCACTGCAGATACACAATTCCGTGTGGGAGCATTCACTACTGTAAACCAAGAAGGTGGATTTTATGGTATGAAGAGTTGGAGTCACCATCCCACTCCATACAGGACATTCTGGCTGGAGTTTCACCTGCTACTTCATCTGAGCTCACTGCAGGCTACCAGTGAATGGGATGCGCTGGCCTCCCCTCCTTCTCTTCCTCCCCCACACACGCTGTCCCTGCTGGGTGAAACTCAGAGGCCGCTGCCACAGGGGATTAATCCAGCAGGATGTGCACACATTTCCCGTGGGATCAGTGAACTGATCCAAATCACCACGTGGGCATGAGATCTCCAATGCAAGGACGGGAGCCAGGGCTGGGAGAAAGGAAGAGCAGGATCAGCAGTTTGGCAGCAGAGCGCAGTTAAATTGGATTAAGTGCAACACTAAACTGTGCCTTAAAAAACTCATCTCAGGGCAAAATTTGTTACCAACACCCTAGACTGACAACCAAAACTTGCAGGAATCCATATGTTTTTGTGTTCAGCAGATGAATACAATATACTTCCATCAACACCAGATCTTCCAGGTGGCTTCTGGTATATCATGAGATTAATGAAGGGTAGAACGTGACAATTCTTCAATTAAAGTACTGAAATAGGGCCCGTCCCTTGTAAGACCACTACTTACCAGCTACCAATGAGGCACAGTGCAACTTGTTGTTCTGGGACAATTACAGCCTGCAAACAAACATTCAAGTCTGTGATGAATCGGACTGTCTAGGGACATAGTTATAGGTTAGAGTGTCTCATCGTGATTACAGGGTCATGCTTAATGGATCCATTTAGTCTGGAGATTTTGCTAGTCTGTTGTGTACATGGACATTAATCTGAGATAAGAACCGATGTCTCCATCATAAAATGTGAAATGTGAGAAGAAGATAGAAAAGGTATATTTCCTTCTGTTTGCTTATGATTGCTTTGTGTGACAAGAGGGTAAGAGAAAGGTTTATAAAAAGCAAGATTTAATGAAATGATGCCCTTTGGGGGCAGAGGCACAGTGCAGGATAATCAATCTCATGTTTCTTAATGAGCTCTAGGTCCTCATCTAATTTTAATTGTCTGCCCGGAATACCAAAATACGTTCAGGCACTTACATTCTGCTCATTATTAATAAAGAGCATACAACACTCGAGACGTTTCTTCCATTTGCTGCCTCATCCTGGCTTATCCAGTATGATTCTCAGTATTACAAGAAAGTGAATTTTCTCTTATTAATAAGAATCTCGAACCCCTGTGATTTTCTATGAACAATAAGAAGCACATCACTGCAGGAAGTGAAATATATATAGAACAGCCTGTTCTACACAAACATTGCAAAATACTGGATTTTTCTTTGGGGCACGTAACTTACTAGCCATTTTTTTTTCCCCTCCAGCATTCACGAGACTTAAAGCCTTTGAACTTCAAACTTTGCTGCTGTAATAGACAAAACAATTTTGTGACATGATTGCTTCTTGAACCATAACTTCAATGCACAGCTGAGTTTAGCTACAGAAGGCAATCTGTGTGCTTTTGAAGCTACCTAAGCTTCCTCTGCTGACACAAACACAAGGCTGCAGGGTTAGCCATGACCTGCCAAGACGAAGAGAGGCTCCAGCAAGACCTTTGTAGAAGGGAGCCCCTTTCCATCAAAAATGGAAAACCTACATTTTTAATTCTGGAAATGGAAAAAAAAAATCCAATGCTTTCTTGGGGCATGATCCTTACAGAGTTTACAAGCACTGTAGAAATGAATCTTGTAGAGTCAATACAATGAAAGGTAGGGAAAACATCAGTTCTAGACAACACAAGGGTATTTTTCATTATTAAGAGGCAAGTGTGCATTTCTCCTTCAGCACAGCAGGACAGTGTCAGAATATGGGTGTTTTAAGTATCCTTAACATGGCCTTACAGAAAAGAGGTTTTCTGGGCAAACTTTATAAGCATGAAATAGCTGAAGCAGTGGATGAAAAGCCACAGATATAATTATAGTTCATTTCTACACACTGAGTCATCCTGACTATGGGTTCCCATTTCAGAACAATGCCCAGCCCTTTCTGCTCTACTTTCTCAGAGGTCTGCTCAACCAGGGACTTACTCTTCCAAGGATCTGGACATGGCCAGGAATTTTTATTTTTAAAAAATATATATTTAGCGCTCAAAAATGTTTCCAAAGAACTGCTGGAGGGTGTAAATTCCTGTATGTGAAAGGCAGTTTTGGTTCAGGACCTCATAAGCAGTCTCACGCCATAAAGAGTTAGGCAGACCATTTAAAATCTTGATTGCAAAATTCTTAATGGAGAGTGTAGCAAGAGAGTGGAACAGCTGGTGAGTCATTTATGAAGTACAAGAAGAAAGATGATGCGGGGTGCAGCCTGGGGAATAAGCCTCTTAAACTTTGTGCAGCTGGAGGGGAGGAATGAGGAGGAGCCTGATACAGGGACTCTGTTACTGAGTCAGTCTCCCTGCAGGGTCAAGGTTGCTCAGACTTGTTGCTGGTTGACCTCCATACGTTGTTCCAGCAGAAGGTAACTACCCAGGCCCATGGTGTTCAGCCACACTTATTTCTCTCCCCCAGTCCTAGTAACCCCTGCCAGGGGGCAGCAGGGTGAGCAGGGAGCCAAGGGTGACAGTGGGGTGGGACTCCTACCCACCTAGTGCAGACTCACAGCACCCAAGCAAGAGGATCAGAGCAGGTCTGAGAGCTGTCACCTAGGTCTGCAGAGAGTCCAGGTCGCCAGTCCACAGTGATGAGGCAGGGCAGAGGGCTTCACAGCTTCACACAGCCCTTTCCCACCTCATTCTTGCTGGGGTTTGAGAGCAGCCCTTCAGCTCAGGTCTGGAGGTTGATGGGCTGCAGAACCTCTGAGTGCACCCATGGTCCAGACACCAGCAGAGGAACAATTCAGCACATATAATCTGTAGTATTTCCCAAGATGCCCCAAGGCTCTCTCAGCCTTATTTAATGGAAAGGATTAGCCTTTTTTCCTTTCAATCTCCAGAAATACTTTGGCAGGGGAAAGAGAAGAGATCTTGGAATACAAATGAATAAACCAATCTTCATTCAATCTCTATTATAACTATGTACTCTTCAGCGGAGCTCCCTTCAGCTATGATTAATCATCCTTCCTGGCCAAGGAAATCCCACTCTGCAAGAAGTGCTAACGACAAGGGTGAAATAGGAGCCAACTGCCATTTCCACTTTTGCTTGGCTCACTAGCAGACCATCTACACATGTAGCCTGCAAGTTCTAGTGCGGTGTTCCTCCACCACTGAACAAAAATCCCGCTGAGCCACGGCCCATTTAACCAAGGGCAAACTAAACCCAAATGAAAATCTTCAGTGTCAGACACACCGCGTTTCCACCCCATTCAGAAATGGATGCACAGTTTTGTTTCCAAACTGTGGGTAGATAGACCTTTAGCATGCAAATATATATTATTTAGACTTCAAAAATAGTTCCTAAATGGTAATGTGCCAGTTCAGCTATAATTATTATATCAATTCAGTAATACGAGGGTTTAATCCTGTCCTCCTCTAAGTCCAAAGAGTAGATTCTGACAACTTTTTTCTTCTCATTTGGAGAAATTATCTTTCTGACGTCAATATAAAAACCACATGAAAAGGGCTGAGACCCATCTGGCTATGTGGGTAGGCTATTTCATTATTTCACTGTTCAGGCACTGTACACGAAGATTAAAGCCCAATTTCTGTCTTTGATTTTCATTATTCCTTAGTAGGCTCTCCAGACTCCTGTTACTTTTTCCCTTCTAGTGCTCTAATCAAAACAATGCTTTTTTAAATTCGTCTTGGTAAAGACTACAGATTGACACTGGGAAGCTAGGAGGAAGCTGTGACATTGGGAAGCTAGGAGAAAGTTATTTCTAACATGTTGCTGTTGTATGAACAGTATTTCCATTAATCTGTCAATTTTTAAAAGGAAAAAAAAAATCCTTCAGCATGTCAGCTCACGGCAGTGAGCTCCAGTATTCACTCGTGTTGTTACCCACTTTTCTCTATTTTAAAGTTTCTTTCTGATAGCCCTTGTTATGAGAAAAATTGTACAGGCATCTTCTCCAGGCCATTCACAAGGTTACTGAACTCTACTACCCTCACGAAAAGTCTCTTTCCTACGCTAAGGAGTCTGAATGTATTTAATTTCTCCATCTAGAGAATATTTTCTGAATGTTTGATCGTGGCTTTCTTCCCTTTCTAGTACCTTTTTCTTTATGCTACAGTATCATTTTGGAAATAATACAGCCTATGGGAGCAGCATGGATTTATAGTGAGGTATAAAAATGTTGTCTCCCTTGTTCTTTATTCCCTTCCTAATAACTCCAAATATAGTTTTATCTTCTGAGCAACTTGGAATGCTTGACTGCCAAGATTTCCTTCTTGATTGGTAGGAACTCTGGTGTGCAATGTTTAACTCTTTTCCCATAGATTTCCTCGTGTATAGCTTTCAACGCTGAACTCCCATCTGCTGGTGTGTCATTCAGCAGTCACTCACTCCGAGATTCTTCTGCAACCCCTTGCACTTCATTTTAGTTTTTACCTCATGGTACTTGGCAACGTGAGACTATCTTGTCATTTCTTTTTCGTCTCTTTTCCAGGTCACTCATGGATATGCTGAGCAAGATTGGTCCCAGATGGACTCCTGTCACCAGTCTACTGGTAACACCATCCACTGTGAAATGTTTTTATTTTCTCATTCCTCTCTATTGTCAGTTATAGACCCATGTGAAGACCTGCCCTTTTATCCCCAGCAACACCTAAATTCTTTAAGGTCCATTTTTGAAGAGCCTTGTTAAAGCTGCTTTGTATTATATGATACAGGCAAGTGCCGCACATTTAAAACACAAGTATTCAAAATGGAGCCTTGCTGACAAACTATTGAGAATTTGAGTACACAGTCTATTGGGCTCTTAACAGGGTAATTAAAAAAGAAGGATAAGACTAGGAACCTAATACATACAGTTAAGAAAGAAATGACACATTTTATACAGGTTGTTAAAACAGTTGACTAAGAAATTAACTGGTCAAGAAAGTGCAGAAAAAAAGAAATAGGAAATAAAAAGATAGTGGTGGATAAAGAGGATAAGCAAGTGATAAAAAAATCCAGCACCAATCTGAGCAGCAAACAGTACCATACTGTGATTCAGTTAATTGTTCTACAGCCCCCAGGATACCTGTGCTGCCATACAGCAGCAAGACAGACAGACTCCAGCCTGTCTGTGTGGGAGCCTCCATAATCCTGTATCCATACCTTACTGCAAGCGATACTGTCACGCGTTCAGCCCCCTCAGTATTCCCTCTTCCCTGGGTAAATCTCTGCCTGCTACAGATTCACCATGACACGTCTCATGTGCTGTGTTTTGTAGGCAAATGTCCCACCTGTTACAGTCCACAGGGCTTTTCTATTTCAATAAATTATTATTTATTTAGTTATGGCATATTACAAGTTCTAAAAGTTAAGTTCTGGGTGCACCTTCCTTCTTAGAAAACCTCAGTGGTCCTGCATTGCTCAGCTGAGAAGTTTGGGTCTTGGACAGTAAGAAAAATGTTAATTTCTTCAGAGATAGTTTATAAAGAGAAGTTCACAGTCACTGCCATTACAATAATGTAATTCTATTTTTCTGTTGTAACTTGTTTCTTATATAACCAGCAAAGCAGAAAACCTCTGCATATTCAAAGTATCATTTTAAATTGAAAGCAAACCAGGTATTGAGAAGTCTCCACATAAAATAAATTGAATCTTTTCATGCCAGAAACATCTGGTTTCAAAAATGTACAACAAAGAACCATCTCAATGATAAGAACTGTTTATTTTTGAAGTCTCTGTCCTTGTACTGGGATGGCAGGCTATGTAATAATTTCTATTTTTAAAAAAGATTACTGCAAAAGTAGCCTTTCTTTGGAGTATAATACACACAATCATTTTTTCTCAGAAAAGGTTGAAAAAAGGAGAGGAACAAAGCTTCTGTTATTTAGTCTGTGAGGATGGAGCTGAAATTTAGACTGAAAGATTAGCATTTACAAAACCAGCAGCAAAACCACGTTCATTATTTCAAGATTACATTTGAAACTACTTTGGTTAAAATTTCTTCAAGTCCAGGGGAGAAACTGGAAGTGTATTAGAGCATAAGATACAGTGTACAATACAGAAGCTGACAGAAATTAGACATTCTAATACATTGTTCTGACTTCATTTGAACTTAGGCTGGTGTCTGGTTTATGACATAGTTTTGAATCTTTTTCTTTGGTTTCCTGCTTTTAACAAGTAAATCTGCTCACAGAGCTTATTCCACTGGCTCACACAATAATTTTTCGGTTCCAGTATCTCATTTAACATGTAATACAGATCTTTCAAATGAAAAGAACTTGAGATTAAATAAATCCATTATCTTTACTCAATGATGTCATAGAAGCAAAAGAAAGACCTCACAGTGGCCGTAGGCGAGGAGCTTACATGGGAAAGATACTGCAGAGCAGCCTGCACATGGGAACTTTTTTGTGCTTATGCACCCTGAGCCGAGCAATCTACACTAAATGTAAAGAGGGAATTAGGAAGATAAAATGTAAACAACTCTAGCAAATCAAGTATACATTCCATATGAAAATTAAGTCCCAAAGCATATACTAATAGAGAGAAAGTATTATCTTTATACATTTCATAATGCAAGAGGTAACTTCTTTTTATACCTTTCTTATTTTCACTCTGCACTGAATGTGCAACTGCAGAAAAATACGTGATAAAATCTGTATCCTAATGGCTATACAAAGAAGAGCAAAAAATAAAGCTACACAGACAATGGTAAACCTGACATTTTCTCAATGAGAATTTTTAACATTATGTGATGTAGTGAAAGTTCAGTGGTATTCATGGGAAAAGGAGGTTCACCTCTAGGCCATCGACTTTATCCTGAGCAAGCTAAAAATATTTACTCCACAGTGGAACAACCAAGGAAATACTAAAGCTCTACTTTAAAAAAAAAAATACTGCAAAAATGCTTTAAAAAACAATCTTGATAGATAGGAAGTTATTATATTGATTCTTGTGACAGTTAAATTGACTTTTGACTGAGGTAAAACTCAAATGAAAACTTATACATTTCTTAGAAAATTACATAGAGGTAAACAGTAGAAATATTTTTTGTGTTTCTTGAAGTTAAAAACCCCATAATTTAAACTCCATTCCAGCATGAAGGGAACTAGCAACTCCTTCATGAATTCCAGTAGTTCAATTTTCTACATAATTTCTATAGGTTCATCCTTTACATGTTTCACTGTACTCAAGAGCTGGTACATTTAATTTCTCAGGGAAAGAATCAAGTGTGTGTGTGTATACACGTAAATCACAGAATATCAGGGATCGGAAGTGACCTTGAAAGATCATCTATTCCAATCCCCCTGCCGGAGCAGGAACACCTAGATCAGGTCACTCAGGAATGCGTCCAGGTGGGTTTTGAATGTCTCCAGAGAAGGAGACTCCACAACCTCCCTGGACAGCCCCTTCCAGTGTTCTGTCGCTCTCACCATAAAGAAGCTTTTCCTCATATTTAAGTGAGGAAATCTGTTCCAGCTTGTACCCTTTGCCCCTTGTCCTATCATTGGATGTCACTGAGAAGAGCCTGGCTCCATCCTCCTGACACTCACCCTTTACATATTTATAAACGTTAATAAGGTCACCCCTCAGTCTCCTCTTCTCCAAGCTAAAGGGACCCAACTCCCTCAGCCTTTCCTCGTATGGGAGATGCTCCACTCCCTTAATCACCTTGATAGCCCTGCCCTGGACTCTCTCCAGCAGTTCCCTGTCCCTCTTGGACTGAGGGGCCCGGAACTGGACACAATATTCCAGATGGGGTCTCACCAGGGTAGAGTAGAGGGGGAGGAGAACCTCTCTTGACCTACTAACCACCCCCCTTCTAATACACCCCAGGATGCCTGTATAAGGCTGTTATCTAATATTATTTGAGTTTGACTGAGTGGTAGAAATGTCAGAGACATTTATGTTTCTTCAAGTTTCAGGAAAACAAGATTGTGTAGCATTATCTCAGCCCATATTTGACAATAAAGAATATTGTAACTATAGGAAAAAACTTCAACGGGAGTTCTAACCACGTATCAACAAGATCATTTTATATTTTAAAGTGTTCTGTGCAGTTAAGAGGTTTGTACAAACTCTCTAGTAAATTACCTACTGAAAAGTAATTTATGGTGCAGAGGATGCTCACTCCTTTCTTTAATTCAGTCGAAAAGACAGTGAACGACCGCCTTGTGGATTGTGGACCCACTGGCCAACTGGTTTTAGTAATTTTAATACTAATGAAACTACCTAAGTTTTGTTGGGGTTTCTTTGGGGATGGGAGGAGAGAATCTTTGGTCATTCCCTAATGCATTAGAAACTGCGTGACGGTTGGACTCGATGATCCCAAGGGTCACTTCCAACCAAAATGATTCGGCGATTCTCCAACCTCAGCTTCAATAGGCCAAATGCGGGGAACACAACATCGCTGGGTTCTTAGGGCTTTTGCAGGGTTCAGGGTTCCCCCTGCGCGGGGGAGACCCGACCGCTCACCCCCTTCTCTTTCCCTTCGGAAGCGTTGTGAAAACACGCCCGTCAGTTTGGGGTTTACAGCTCCTGCAACTCCTCTGACAGGAAGCCAAGTGCTTCCTGAAACCGTACCCCGCGGCTGGGCCACAGCTCTACCCTGACCTTCCCAAAAAGCCTCCGAGCCCGAGGGAGGCGGGAGAAGGACATACCAGAACATGGCTAGGGTTTCTGCCATCTTCATCTATCGCCTCACCCCGGTTTCCGTATTTCAAGCCGGCAGCCCCGGAGCCTGATGCTCTCTTCCCTTCACCTGCTCTGCCTCACCGGCGGCCGCTCTTCGCTGGGGCTGCGGGAGAGGCGAAGCGGCCCTCCGGACGAAACCCAACACAACCCGCAAAGGCCGCGGCCCCGCCGCCTCCCGCACGGAGGAGGAGGATGCCAGCCGGGCGCCCGCCAGNAAGAAGCCGCCGCCGCCGTTGCATCCGTGACAGTGGGCCTGAAGAGCCCGATCTTGGGACGGCCCCGTTCACGCTGCCGGCGGACGGGTGCCGCTCGCTGGGACGAAGCGCAAGGAGAAGGAGAAGAAGGGCTGTGTGTGTGAGAGAGACTGTGGAGATGAGCTCAGCCCTATCCCCTAGAGCCGCTTGAGGAGACCCGGCTCCCTTCCCGCGTCCGCGTCCCCGTCCCCCCCCCTA
>VZTM01039305.1:0-19274 GCA_013400555.1 Jacana jacana
AAACCCACAAGTCTACTGATTCTTTGAGCTCTCTGTGAATGTGCCAACAAACACGACATTTAGTGTTACAGACTTTGATATCAAATCACATTTCAAAAACATCAGAGCATTTATTCTGAGCCTAACAATCATTCCTCTTCTTACAAATGGAAATCAAGTTTTATCTGTTAGAAGTTTGAAAGCTCTAGTTTCAGACATTCCCACAAATTAATGTCTCCTACTGTAAAAAATACAGTATTTCAAAGAGCAGAAAAACAAACAAACTAAACCCACTTCATCCCAATCACAAATAAGAAAGAAAATGGAGAAAATGTTAACAAGCCAGAGTTATTTCTGCTATATATGCATTGAGAATCAATACCAAAAGAGGAAAAAATTTCTT
This sequence comes from Jacana jacana, assembly GCA_013400555.1. NCBI lineage: Eukaryota > Metazoa > Chordata > Aves > Charadriiformes > Jacanidae > Jacana > Jacana jacana. The sequence goes on from VZTM01039305.1 coordinate 383, forward strand.
CATGGAAAAGAGGAGTTTCATGAACTGCAGACTCCAGCTGACCTGGGGAAGTGCCTGCACACTAAGGGTTGAACTAAATTCACACACTCTCCTCACAAATCACACACACCTTATGAGAAGGACAGATGACAAGGAGAACCAGGAGTTTGTCAAACATTGCATGTATACAGTGCTGCATTTGACAAACCACACTTAAATGACCTGGCAGTATTCCAGAAAAAGCACTAAATATTATCGGTTTTGCTTCTATACACCTGTTTACAAAGCTAAACTTCTTACCACCCAAAACTGTACAGCTACGGAGCATACAAGAATTTCATGCTAACTCAACTGTTGAAGAATCATAGACTCATCTAATGCAATCAGCTATTGCTAGTAGAGAATCCTAACCACACCGAGTTAGAAGCAATTCTCATTTGCCAAGGAATAGAAGGAACCACATTAATAGTAATTCTAAAGCACTGTATTATGATAGTAGCAGTAAACAAATAATTATATTCTTAGGGTTCCTCAAGTAATCTGGTGACAGACTGTTTAGAAAGTGTAGTGGATTAAAATTATACATCTGGAAACAGGACAAATACATCAGTGGATAAAGTCAGTATTTTGACAGGCATACAGAACTCACTGAATTTCATTCAGTAATTTGTGGTTTTTGTATTTAATTTGTTGCTGTTCTCTATCTGTCTAGTAAAATACCCCTTATTTTTCATGTATGCTGACTCCCATAATGCTAAAATTCACTATAAAGCCTCAGCTGAATGGATGGGTGAGTTACACCGGAATACAAAGAAATTATAGACAGTGTATTTTGAAATGAAAGTATTGACAAGATTAACTGTCATGGAGTAGGCAAATTCTCCCAATTAAGGCAGCATATATAAAAATTAGACATACAAAAATCTCCATCAGCAACAATGAATAATTATCCTTATTCTAATTCTGATGACAGCCATGATAACAAGCCATTCCCATAGTGCAGATGAGCTGCACGAAGCTGGCTTGTTACAAATACACATGAACTGAATGGTAAATGCTGAAGAGCAAGAACATGGAAAAATGGCAGGCAAAGGATAAAATGGTACTTATCTAGAGAAATGTTGATCTCAGTAAACCACTAGTTGGCACACAGCAGAAAACTCTTACAGATACAATAAAAAAGAAAAGCTGCAAAGAGATCTTTTAAAGAAGTCAGTTCTGAGGACATTTGTGAGGAACTAATTGTGAGCTGAAAGGTTGGTCTGGGAGGAAAAAAGTCCCAAGAACCAACCTCAGGCTAACAAAAAATGTATGTTTTCAAAAGCAGTGAATTATAATTAGCAAGGCAGGAGTAAATACATCCAAGCACAGACAAGCTGATATTTAACAGGGAGACAACATAGTAATGGAATTCCAAATAAAAAGGGGTAGGGAAAATCAAATAATTATCCAGCTTTATTATCACATGTATTCTTCAAATTATTATTATTTTTTTTTCTGGAAATCTCTGCATACAACAAACATGAACAGGAGCATTTTCATATTTCTCTATAGAATTGTAAACAATTGGCTACACATCAATTAATACCTGTATTTCCAAAAAAATGTTACAAGAAAGAAGTAAATAAATTAATAGTTGAATAACTGTTAGATTGGCAAAGAAGGTAATTGAAAATCTGTATTTCTCCATGTACAGAAGAGTTAATGGTCGTGCTAACTTCTCCTATACTTTCTTCTGCCTATATGTCTTAACACTTATCCAGTTGCAGCAACAACATGATTTTATTTCCATTACTACCTTCTGAAAATACTCATAAAACATAAGTGCATTCTAGTCGTACTTAGAGATAACTAGTTCATAAAAAATAACATTTGCCATGCGAACAACCATCATTGAGAACCTCAAGTGATCACCGCTACCATATAAAAACAAACAAACAAACAACAAACAAGCAGATTTACTTGTCATATTTCTTTATGTGAAATGAAAAGCATAATCTAGAAAGCAAAAGGTAAGTTTCTGGTTATTGCACAGTTCAATCTATCTATGGAACATTCTTAAACATAGGATCATTTAAAATATAAATTTCCAGAAATCACAGAATAATATAACCTGTCAAAACTAATATACCCTCCTAGAAGCAACAACTACTGGCTCAAGGGAGGAAGAAGTTCTTTCTTCACTTCACTCACAATCCTTCATATTACCTGGCCCACAATGAATCCTTTTCTATAGTTAAAAAATAAATGAGCCTAGTGAGGTTTTTCTGACCCAACAGGCTCTAGAAAAAAATCCCCCATGATTTCTTGGCATTTGTTATCACTTCTGACCTTTGTTTCCAAGAAGGATTATTATTACCTCCTTGCACTGTACGTTTCCCTACAGGATATCACCAGCCATATGTCAGCCTTGCTTAGGGGACTCTCATATACAGCTTGAACAATTCTTCACCTTGAGTGTTTACTTAAAATTATGTACCATTTATTTCTGCAGTAATGCCTAGTTTTCTTGAATTAAATAGAGTTCTTCTAACATGCAGTTAAGCACACACTTATCTAAAATATAGAGACTTGCTGGTATCAGTAACTTAAGAGTGCCTAATTTTCATTAAATAACACATATTATGCCATATATGAGAATCAAGACAGTAAAAGAACTCTCCAGCCATGCAGCTAATCATTTGATTATGTACCATTTTGTGTGATGTTCCTATGATAACTCAATCATGAACCTTTGATTTTCACTCCTCCCCTGCACTTTTCTCATTAATTCATCTTCACAGTCTATACTGCCTCTGCAGAGCCTCATATTCTTTATTTTCAGTAATCCTCACCCTCTTACAAATTATATGGGAAATATTTACTCCTGAATCTCATATATAGAATATAGAATGCTGAGCAGACTATACTGCCTCTGCAGAGCATCATATTCTTTATTTTCAGTAATCCTCACCCTCTTACAAATGATGTGGGAAATATTTACTCCTGAATCTCCAAGTTTTGATATCCTACAATTTTGCAGTTTTGGAAATATGAAGTTTTATGAAATAAAAGAAAATATTTTTTAAAAAGTCAGAAGAAAAAAAAAAAAGTTATCCATTTCAAGTGATTTCTTAAGAATCTAAAATGCCAAAACATCTATATGCAGGCAGATAAGAGAAAATACAGTCTTAAGATTATTTTGATACTTGGAATCATTGAACCACAGAATAGTTTGAGTTGAAAGGGACCTTTAAAGGACATCTTGTTTAACCCTCTGCAATGAGCAGGGACATCTTCAACTAGATCAGGTTGCTCTGAGACCCATCCAGACTGACTTTGGATGTTTCCAGGGATGGGGTATTTTTATTGATCACAAAGGACTGTGGAAAACACAGTCAGTGTTCACAGGTTCACCCAACAAAGTGTGGTTTTATCATTGTGTGTGCGTGTTTGTCAATCATGGAAAATTTAAATTATAAAAAAATAGACTCATTCAATATAAGCAAAATGACTTAGTGTTTCAGTAAAATGACTGAATTACAGAGCATTTAAGGTTTTAAAAAACATTTATCTTCCAGGCTTAAAAGACCAATACTATGAGAATAGGAAGCTGGTCCTAGAAGAATGTAGCTTCCATGCAGATAGGTTAGAGGACCAACAAACAAGTCAACAGCTTAAATCTCTGCAAAACAGACAATATACTTGCCGCTTATTATTAATGTGTCACATTCCAAGATGGGGACAATTATCATATCTGTGTTGAATCGTACGGCTAATTTTTTGGTTGGTTTTTAGAAAGTGTGGTAATAGAGTTGTAAATGAAAGAAACGGGGTATTAAGAATTATAAAAGTCCTTAACTTATATCAGTATATTCAGTAGCTTTAGCAGTACTGATTGTTTTCCTAAGCAATGTTATATGTTCCCTGGCAAATGTATACTTGAAAGCATTCTTCCATCATAACAGTGTCATATCCTTCTAGAGGGGATTTAAACTTTATTTTTTCATGTGATATTTGATCAGCAACATAATGATGTAGCTTCATGTGGAAATGACCTGTGGTGGCAGGTGAAAAGAAACAGTTATTTGAGTCACAAAGTTTTTTTCTTAGAGAGCAAGGCAATAAGGTCCACACCTTGAATCCGAAGTAGAGCTGTCCATAAAATTCCTGTGCATCAGAGAACGCACAATACTCACAGATTTATGCTAAATATTTCAATGACACTATAGGAAATAAGGCAAGTGGTTGTCCTCTATTTCAATGGGAATTGTGCTCACATTTTCACTTCTGAAACTTTCCACTTTGAGCATACATTAAAAATAGAATGAGGGTTATAAATATAAAATAAGATGGATGAAAAATACTGATGCTTAGAAAATTTCTATCACTCTATTTTCTTCCAAAAGAATTAATTTTAGTATTCATAAGACACCATTTAATCCAACATATTTTTACATATTGAGAGGCACTTCTGTCATCTTCTAGAAACAATTCTTATAACCACATTTTTTACTTAAAAGTGATATGAAGTTCAAAATTCAAATACCTTGGAAGACTATCAGAATTCCTCTGCTTTTAGGTTGCACTACAATTCAAATACAAGCCAAGTTTTCTAGAGATTTTCAAACCATATTGAGAAAGGTGGAGTCAGTGGCAAATGACACCTCTGAAAAGGAAGACAACCCATGGGGTTAAATTATGTAAGTTTAAACCATAAATATATGATGTCTTATGGACCAGGGTAAAATATGACAGTTCTGGCAACAATTCTACTTGCTTGGATCAAGCACTTCAAAGTGCTAAGAAAGTAATAATACATGATTACACAAGCCAGCAAGGTGTGTTGGCAGCCCAGAATGCCAACCACATCCTGGGCTGCATCCCCAGCAGCATGGCCAGCAGGATGAGGTGGGGATTCTCCCCCTCTGCTCTGCTCTGGGGAGACCCCTTCTGGAGTACTGTGTCCAGCTCTGGAGCCCTTTGCACAGGAAGGACATGGACCTGTTGGAACAGGTCCAGAGGAGGCCACAAAGATGCTCTGAGTGCTGGAGCCCCTCTGCTATGAAGACAGGCTGAGAGTTGGAGGTGTTTGCCTGGAGAAGAGAAGGCTCCAGGGAGACCTTATAGCCCCTTCCAGTACCTTAAGGGTTCTACAGAAGAAATGGGGAGGACTCTTGATTAGCGAGGGGAGGGAGTCACAGGACAAGGGGCAACGGTTTTAAACTGAAAGAGATTTAGATGAAATATTAGGAAGAAGTTCTTTCCTGTGAGTGTGGTGAGATGCTGGCCCAGGCTGCCCAGAGAAGCTGCTGCTGCTTCATCCCTGGAGGTGTTCAAGGCCAGGATATATGGGGATTTGAGCAACTCTGTCTAGTGGGAGGTTTCCCTGCCCAGGGCAGGGCGGGGTTGGAACTCAATGAATTTTAAGAACCCTTCCAACCAGAGCATTCTATGATTCTATGAAATGCAAGTTCAAGAGAACATAAACTTGAAACATTTCAGTGAAGTGTGCAAGAAAAAGCAATGAGCAAAGCAGCTCCATCTTTCAGCTGCTCAGCAGTAAAAAGCAATTGTTATCAGCTACTGGCTGCAAGAGTTTAAATTATCTGCAGAACTGCCTTTATCTGTTGACAGCAGGTCAGTGCTTTGAGGATTAACTCTGATCACTTTCAGCCAGTTCTTCATCTTTCTAGAAGAACACCTGTTCTTCCTGAATGTCAAATAAGGTCACATAAAAACTCCTTATTCCAAAAAGGTTTCAAATATTTTTAAATATATTTGCTCTAGCTTTTTACTTATGACATTTGGACTTCTGTCCTTTGTCTTTTCCCTTCCTCCATTACTTTCACAGTAATTACTTTCTTTTGGCTTTTAAGTCTGAGAAGTTGAAAATTACCGATATTCTAATACTAAAGTTTTTAACATTTCTCACCTAAGAATAGAAGCTGTTGCTAAAATAAGTCTTTTAGATTTCATCAGTCAGTCAAAAAATATTTTGCAGGAAGGATAGTTTTCCAAGAAGGTCGGAATGTGTGGATTTATGATTGCAATGCCACAGTTTCAAATATTTTTCAAACATCACTCTCCAAAGCATAGTAGATTCATGATCAGCCCAGTCCTTCTGGGGCATGTTAAAGTTTATCTATAATATTTTTTCATTCTTTTATTGTAGTGGATTTTGAGGACTATACTACCTGTATTATAAAGTTATTAAGTACCGAGTCAATATTTTCAACTGGTGGTTTGTACTTAAAGCCCACAGAAGCTGCAAGCATAATATCTGCTTTTTTCACAGTGAACTGGTTCTCATCCTGCTCCTTGGGAAAAGCTCCAGGAAAATTTTGCTGATGCAGATGACAAAGTCTAAGAGGGCACAGGTTCAGCAGACTCAATTCATTACCCAAGCTGAGTATGAAATTTTAAAAATAAATGCTATTGACTTATCACCTGTTGGTGGTTCATAACAAGTGTTATTTGAAGAGTTTGCCTTCTCTCAAAAAAGATTATTAATCCAGACTTTGAGAAGCAATGTGGAATGTGACACATAAGAGCAAAATGCTTAAGGCACATCAATTTATCTTCTTAGGTGATGGAGGAGAAAGATATAGTTCCGCCTAAGGGCTTTCTGAGACACGTTAGAAAAGGTTTGCTTCATTGAAAACAAATTTTAGATGGGCCAACACTTTCAGAAAGGGAGCTGCATTTTACATAAGTTGCTTTGTGTTCAAAAAATTCAAAAATGTTCAAGCTTTAAACCTTCTACTTCCTCAAGTTACACCAGCTGAAGAAGACAAAGTTACTTTTGATTGATAAGGCTTTTAGGCAGGGATGTGGTTAAAAAACCATCCTGCTAAAGTATAGGTAATGTACCTGAACATTATTTGCTATTAAAAACTGTCGTAAACTCCAACTTTTGTCTCCATTACAACAAAACTTGTTTAACCACTATGATATTATTTAAATTTAAGCCACCTATGAAAAAAATAGCAAAACCGTAACAAGTGTATATGTCGCACAGTACTTGAAATGCTATGGTTCTGTCCAATTAATGTCCAATATTAGATAACATGTTTTTATTGATCCTGAAAAAGCTGCAAACCTGTTATTTGAGCTGAAGGCGGAAAGAAAAGGTAAACTGCTGTAAATGCATCCCTGCGTCATCATGACAAGCTGTGGTGGGTTGACCCAGGTGGACTTTGTCTTTCAGCCCAAGTTTTCCCTCTGTAAAGTGAGAATAGTAATTCAATATATAATTTATCTTTTGTAGTGGGTTGACTCTGGCAGGACTACAGGTGCCCACCAAAGCCTCTCTAGCACCACCCTCCACAGCTGGACGGGGGAGAGAAATACAACAAAAAGCTCTTGGGTCAAGATGAGGACAGGGATAGATCACTCACCAATTACTGTCATGAGCAAAACAGGCTCGACTTGGGGAAAATTAATTGCATTTATTACTAATCAAACGAGAATAACAATGAGAAAGAAAAAATACATCTTAAAACACCTCTCTCAGACCCCTCCTGTCTTCCCAGGCTTAACTTCACTCTCAATTTTCTCTGCCTCCTCCCCTCCAACAGCACAGGGGGACAGGGTTGAGGGGTTGTGGTTCAGTTCATCACACATTGTCTCTGCCAAACCTTCCTTCTCAGGAAGGACTTCTCTGAGGACTCCTCACACTCTCCCCTGCTTCAGTGTGGGGTCCCTCTCACATGAGACAAATCTCCATGAACTTCTCCCACATGAGTCCTTCCTGTGGCATGCAGCCCATCAGGAGCAGACTTCTCCAGCATGGGTATTCCACAGGGTCACAAGTCATGTCAGTAGACCTGGTCCAGCATGGCCGCTTCTCTCTCTACAGGGCCACAGGTCCTGCTGGGAGCCTGATCCAATGTGGCTCCCTACAGGGTCACAGCCTTCTCCAGATTTCCACCTTCTCCATCATGGTGTCTTCCAGGGGCTGCAGGGAGACAGCTGCTCCAGCTTTAACTTCCACAGGGTGCAGGAGGACAACCTGCCTCACAATGGCCTTCACCATGGGCTGCAGGGGAATCTCTGCTCCAGTGCCTGGGAACAGCTCTTCCTTCCCTTCTTTCTTCACTGACCTTGGTGTCTGCAGAACGGTCGTATTTCTCACATCTGCTCACTCCTGTCTTCTCACTGCTGCTGGTCTTACATGGGGTTTTTTTTGCCCTTCTTAAATATGTTATCTACCGATCTATCTATCAATATTATCACCATTGATGATGATCTCAGCCTTGGCCAGCAGCAGGTCCATCTGAGAGCCATCTGGCATTAGCTCTATTGGACATGGGGGAAGCTTCTGGCAGCTTTTCACAGAAGCCACTCCTGTAGCTCCCCCACCTACCAAAACCTTGCCACATAAACCCCATGCACAAGCCTGGTAATTTCTCCTTTTATTCAGAATACAGGTATTCTAGTACAAGTAGTCAGATGATATAAACACCATATATGGTATTTGTGCTTCCTCAAGCAATGTAAAAACTGTATATTACAAGCAGATGTTTATGGAATGTTAACTCGTACACAACCATTCTATTCTGTAGTATAAGCAAGCAATCCTAAAATGTATTTTAAAAATATTTCTCTAAGTCTCAGACTGACAATGGTATTATTTATACCCAGGCATACAATTTGAGGAATTTTTATTTTAAAAAAATCCTGATACAATCTGTCAGTAAATAGTAAACAAAAAATACCCCAACCCTGAAGCAGCAAGACATATATAAATAAATGGGCAGAATTCCACCCCTCAGGCAGTACACAGAGTGGAGAGAGGAATTCTCAAAGGCAAGTAGCAGTAATAGAATAGATAACTATAGTTCAAAGTTTGTTTTAACTCTTTTTTCCTAAGAAGGGGAGAGACAAAGAGTAAATATCAAATCAGACAAGTCTACCTCCATCATGTTTTCACATTTAATAGTTTTAGAAATTAGTTTAGAACTTCTATCATTCTTAAACTGGACTCTAAATTAATACTAACCTGTGTAAATTCATTCAAATTTAGCTCATCACCATCTTTGAAAGTTCTTCACTTGTATTGCATCAATACCAAAAACATTCATAAAACACCTCTCAGCATTCTCTAAAACATTACATGATTATTGCCCATTAATTTCTAATAGTCTTGCCACAGAACTTAGTAACATTATACTATAAGGCATACTAGAAAGTGCTCTTCCATAAATTGATTTTCTATACATTTGAAAAGTACCAAAAAAACCCCAAATTATTCTTTAGATGAAAAAAAAAAATACAGATTACTTTTCTTTGGGGGAAAAAAAGATAATTGAAAACCCCCTGATTATCTTATTATATAATTTTATATAATTTTTTCTATTTTTGTCTTTTTTTTTTCTGCAAAGTTTTTCTGAGACCTGGATGGCTGTGGAACTCACAGCTCAAAATAATTCTTACATTCACATGTGGAGAAAATTCCCAGAAAAATCTAGTACAAGGAAAAACATAATTAGAACTGTTTCTTCCCCACCAAAAAGTTTGGAAATCCATGTAATTATTTGAAAAGTGAAATATGAAAGGCCCACTTCTGTTCTGGTAGCCATCAGAATTCACTTTCCCCAACTAAGACTGTACAAAGATGAGAGGAAGTGAAAAATCAGACCCACAGTACTGAAAGATCTTCCATGCTCTACATTTCTCTCATGATTCAGTATTCCGCCGTGCAAATACAAAATAAAACACTGTGCTCACATCAACATACTTTAATGTTCTAGTAAAAGGCTCCAGGCTTGCTGACCCCTATATCCCTTGGACTGTATGCAGACTTTTCTGAATATTAATGAATATTGCTTATGGTTCCTAGATAATACAATCAACGAAAGCAGAAAAATGGCATCTATTGCTTTGACTGTGTTGATGTTACTTGCTGCGATTCTGTTACTTCACATAATTTACAAACCCTGGCACCAGAGTGCCCTTTCTTCTACAGGGATATTTGAGCTACTGCTACCCTGACACACTATATTTAGGAGTATATTTCTGACACTGATATAAAAAAAAGGAAGGAGGCCATGCCTTTTTCAAACTCATTCTATGTTGCTTAATGTTTTCTTCTCTTTGGCTAAGAGCTCTAACAGCATAAATCCTTGGCTTCATTTAATTCCTTTATGACGCTGCAAAACTCAGAAAGAAGAGATCATACAAGAGTTTTCCAAATGCTTTCTCTGTTATTGATGCAACTGGAATTCAGAGCCAGAATATGCTTTAAGCACAAACAAACATGGCCACAAGAGTAACTGAGGAGTCCCAAAAAATCCATTCCCTACAATTTACGTCTACTACCAGTGGAGGGCCTAAAGTTACATTCAAAAGTGAGTTTGAAATCTGTACTGAAAATTGATCACCAAAAACCCCTTTAAACATTTTTTTGTCTTACACAGTCATACGTGATTCTATGAAAACTTACAGATGAACAGTGAAGAACAAAGTTCAGAAGGAAAACAAGAGCAGACTTAGCAGACACACAATATTAATTAAAGAAGGAAAAAAAATAAAGGAGATTTTCAGCTTACCTGTCTCCATTATTTCATGGTACAATTAATTATCCTTAATGCCAAAGTATAGTGTATTTATTTTCTCAAATGGTATGCCATTTCTTAGGATATTTCCATATTAACAATCTCCATTGCGCATTCCTTTTTTCTGGCAACCTTTGTGTGTTGGAGGGAAAAAAAATAAAATTTTATGGTGTGGTGTGTCTCATGCTGACAGAGTACCAGATTGTAATGTGCGTTGAAATCTCATGATAACTACAAAATAGAAACACCTCTGAAGTATAAGTACAGAATCACAGAATCATCAGAGTTGGAAGGGACCTCTAGAGATCATCTAGTCCAACTCCCCTGCCAAAGCAGGATTGCCTAGAGCACATTACTGAGGATTGCATCCAGTCTTGAAAACCTCCAGGGACGGGGGTTCCATGACCTCCCTGGGCAGCCTGTTCCAGTGCTCTGTCATCCTCACCTCAGGCAAAGACAGGAAAAGATAACTATTAGTAATAGTAATCTTTCCTCAGAAATTGTGTTTCTTAATACTTACATGATACCTGGATTTAAAAATTGTTTATAGGAACCAGTGGCAGGTAGAATCATAGAATCATAGAGTCATTCAGGTTGGAAGAGACCCTTGGGATCATTGAGTCCAACCAAAGTTGTCCCCTACACCATATCGCTCAACACCACCTCTAAACAACTCTTGAACACCACTCTTTCTGTGAAAAATTCTTTCCTAATATTCAGCCTAAACCTACCGTGTTGCAGTTTGAAGCCATTCCCTCTTGTTATATCACTAATTACCTGTGAGAAGAGACCAGCACCAACCTCTCTACAGTGTAATTTCAAGCAGTTGTAGAGAGGGATGAGGTCTCCCCTCAGCCTTCTCTTCCTCAAACTAAACAGTCCCAGCTCCCTCAATCACTCCTTATAAGATTTATGCCCCAGGCCCTTCACCAGCTTCATTGCCCTCCTCTGCACTCACTCCAGCACCTCGATATCTCTCTTGTGTTGAGGTGCCCAGAACTGGACACATTATTCAAGGTGCGGCCTCATCAGTGCTGAGTACAGGGGGACAATCACCTCCCTGCTTCTGCTGGTCACACTATTTTTTATGCAAGCCAGGATGCCATTGGCCTTCTTGGCCACCTGGGCACACTGCTGGCTCATATTCTGCCGCTTGTCAACCAGCACCCACAGGTCCTTTTCTGCCAGGCAGCTCTCCAGCCACACTTCCCCAAGCCTGTAGCAATGCATGGGGAAGTACTTCAAATTTCTTAGCAGATTATCTAAACCACACAATTTATAAACACAGAAATTAAAAGTGAATTCATCTGGTATTGACTAAAGGTTATATTCAGTTATGCTTATTTTCACAGCAATAATTTTAATAATAATGTGGAGCTTGTTGTTGAGACACCACAGAGTGGGTAGTCTACACTACAACATTTTCCATTTATCAGACAAAATACCTGAATACAATAGTGCCAATTTACACTATGGCTCAATGACATAGGAAAATCACCAACATTCTCTGAACTGCACATGTTGAAATGGTGCTAGTTACTTTGTTTTGGTCTAGGGATACTTTTCAATCTTTATAACATTTTATAGCATTTGGCAGGAACTGTACATTCAAAAATGCCAGGAAGCTCCTATGAACTGGGGTATTCTTTGTGCAGTAACTGTCTCCGACACCACAGAGCTACCTTCTGACATGAATTAAAAGCCAGGTATCCGCATGGCATAGATAAATCTTCCCTACTAAATGCAGACAGGAACTATTTTATTTTTTTCTGTATCTCCTAGTACAACCTTTTCAGCAGTCTGCTTCCATTGTGGTTTTATATATGCGTGACAACCATACAATTTTTTACATTTGAAACTAGTTCCTGCTGATCCACTGAAGAACACCAAAATTATAAGGCAGGTGCATACTACTTTAAACTATGTTAATTGTGCATATGATGTGGCTGTTCAAATACCTGGAAAAGTAATTTCTCTTTTGAAGTAAAAAACATCTGGCAGTAAATATAATGGTAATCCCTAATTAATCAACAGATCACATATGTATAGTATATGAAAAGTTCATGCCAAAACCCAAATACTCCCATAGAAAACATGGTTAGTATAAACTACTTGAATTCCAGAAGGCTCATTTTTTCAGTTTTTGAAGGCAATGTATGAATAAAAACTCAGGGAGAAAAATGAGGAAGAAAGGGAAAATATTCCTTTGTAACTGATATTGAGCTTAATGTGAGGTACTGTAATTTTTGCAGTTTCTCTTTGAATTTCAGAAATTATAGCAGTGCATATTACTAGCTGTTGTGCATCATAACTCATCAGTAATATATATCATAGAATGGCTTGGGTTGGAAAGGACCTAAAGACTATCCAGTTCCAACATCCTGCACTGGGCAGGGATCACTACCACCAGCCCAAGTTGCTCAAAGCCCCATCAAACCTGGCTTTGAACACTATGTCATGGTTTAACCCCTGCCAGCAACCAGGGCCACACAGCTGCTTGCTCACTTCTCCCCATGGCCCCAGTGGGATGGAGAGAAGAATCAGACAAAAACATAAGGAACAATCATGGACTGAGATAAAGACATTTTAATAAGTAAAGCAAAAGCCACACATGCAAGCAAAGCAAAACAAGGAAACCACTCCCTGCTCCCCATGAGTGGGCAGGTGTTCAGCTTCTCCAGAAAAAACAGGGTCCATAAGAGGTAATGGGTTCTTGGGAAGGAAAAACACTATGACTCTAAACACCTTCCTCTTCCTTCTTCTTTGCCCACTTTAATATAATAAGCATGACATTATACGGCATGGAATACCCCTTTGGTCAGTTGGGGTCAGCTGTCCCGCCTGTTTCTCCTCCCAACTCTTTGCACCCTCACTCTCTGCTTGCTGGCAGAGTGGTGTGAGAAGCAGAAAAGGTATGTCAAGGCCACTCAACATCCTCCCCAGTTGTATAGAAACATCATCCCAAATCCAAAACACAGCACTGCACCAGCTGCCAGCAGGAAAGTCAATTCCATCCCAGCCAATACCATGACAACATAATACTTCTGAATTGCTGAAAACTATGTACTTAGTGAATATGCAGTACAAAAATACAAAGAAAGCTCTGATCACATCCTTCTTGTTTTCTTCAAACAGTGGTTCTCTATCCCAAAGAGATATTATCACCCACTTTTATTAACTTATCCAGTGGATTTATTCATTAACTGTAATTAAATTATTGTATTGTCAGCTTCTTGTCTCTGCTGACTGCTTTCTATGCCTAAAAGAAAAAACAGCCTCAGGATCTAGAAACACAATAAACCACTATTTTAAAGTTAACTTGTGGGATCAAATAGTTTCTTGCCATCAGAAATAGTTCAAATTTGGGCACAGATATTAAAAGTAAATATATCCTTCATCAAATTTATAGAATAGAAAAATATAAATAGAAATATATTTCATTTTGGAGAAAAAACATTAATATAATATAAAAGTTTAGAAGTGTTATTCTTTAAAGCAGGGAGAAAACCCTTTATACAAACACTTAAACCATTTATATATTATTCATCCTCCATAATAAATAAGAATATTCAGGGGACAAAAATAGACACAGAAGCCAAAAATGCATCATATATTCAGAGTCACGGATCATACCAGAGTTTAACTTACTATTATCTAAGGGAAAGCTCCAGAGACTACTTCTGTTTTAAAACTTAATCACCAGGATCATTCCAAGAACTTCCCTGTAGGAAGTGATTTCACAGAATCAGGGAAATGTCAGAGTTGGAAGGGACCCCTAGGGATCATCTAGTCCAACTCCCCTGATCAAGGACAATTGCTTAGAGCACATTACTCAGGACTGCATCCAGGCGGGTCTTTAATTTTTTGTGCCACACAAAGATCAGAGTTTGCCCTAATGTTACCATTGAAACCATGAGAGCCACACTGCCAAAGAACAGGAGATAACTTTCATCTTACAAACATTCTTTATGGAATTTTAAGTCGACGTCAGGTATTTTATCCTTCACAAGGACATTATGAACTACCTCTGGCAGCAGTACAGGAACAGGTCACATGGAACTTCAGTCCCCAAACCAGATCACATATTTTCCCTTTTTGTTAAATTAATATTATTCAATAATTACAAAAATAACTGGTCCTTGGTATTAAAACTGTTAAGGTACTGCTTCAATTAAAACATTCTTAATCTGTTCTGTCTTTTTTAGTATATGACAGAATTAATTAGCACTTAATAATAATCCCACTTTTACATTGGTAATTAATAATACAATAATTCTTGAGAGTTGGTTGAGGTATTTACAAAGCAACAGGCAGTTCACACTCACAAATGCACTGTATATAATGGTAACTACCATCATCATTGAATTCCTGTTTTGCTCTCAAACACAATTCAGAGAAAGGACAGTGCAATGGTTACAGAAGAAACCAGGAATCTGACTACTGAGGCTCAGTTTAATTCAGCCATATATTTAAACTGTATCACCATGGGTCGTAACGAGCCTTATGCATAGATAAGCAGCAAGCATATGGATTTTATCTTTCAGCCCAAGTTTTCCCTCTGTAAAGTGAGAATAGTAATTCAATATATAATTTATCTTTTGTAGTGGGTTGACTCTGGCAGGACTACAGGTGCCCACCAAAGCCTCTCTAGCACCACCCTCCACAGCTGGACGGGGGAGAGAAATACAACAAAAAGCTCTTGGGTCAAGATGAGGACAGGGATAGATCACTCACCAATTACTGTCATGAGCAAAACAGGCTCGACTTGGGGAAAATTAATTTCATTTATTACTAATCAAACGAGAATAACAATGAGAAAGAAAAAATACATCTTAAAACACCTCTCTCAGACCCCTCCTGTCTTCCCAGGCTTAACTTCACTCTCAATTTTCTCTGCCTCCTCCCCTCCAACAGCACAGGGGGACAGGGTTGAGGGGTTGTGGTTCAGTTCATCACACATTGTCTCTGCCAAACCTTCTTCCTCAGGGGGAGGACTCCTCACACTGCCTGCTCCAGTGTGGGGTCCCTCTCACAGGAGACAAATCTCCATGAACTTCTCCAACATGAGTCCTTTATGGGCTTCAGTTCTTCATGAACTGCTACAACATGGGTCCTTCCATGGAGGGCAGTCCTTCAGGAACAGACTGCTTCAGTGTGTGTCCTCCATAGTCACAAGTCCTGCCAGCAAACCTGCTCCAGCACGGGCTCCTATTTCCATGGGGCCACATGTCCTGCCAGGAGCCTGCTTCAGTGTGTGCTCCCCATGAGGTCTCAGCTTCCTTTAGGCATTGTCCTACTCTGGTGTGGGTCCTCCATGGTCTACAGGGGGACATGGGCTCCGCCTTTAATCTCTATGGGCTGCATGGCACAACCTGCCTCACCATGGGCTGCAGGGAAATCTCTGCTGGGGAGCCTGGAGCAGATCCTCTTCTTCTCTCCTCCTCCTCTTTCTTAATCATTCACCTTGGGGTGTGCAAAGTTGTTGCTGCCATATTCTCACTCCTCTCTCTCCAGCTCCAGTTTCCACAGGCTTTTACCCTTTCTTAAATAAGTTTTCTTGGAAGCACTATGGCTGTCTGATGGCCTCAACTTTGGCCAGTAGCAGGTCCATCTTGGAGCTGGTTGGATTGGCTCTATCAGACATGGGGGAAACTTCTGGCAGTTTCTCACAGCAACCTCTGAACCCCCCTACTACCATAATCTTGCCACACAAACACAATACATCTTTTAACTTGAAAACAATAAATAGAACTATTTTAAAATGCATATAAGTGACAACAACCAGACCAATATTTTTGTAATAGAAGTAATAACCGTAATATCATAGTTACATAGTATTACATTATAACTGCAATTGAGGAACTGCTTGGAGTATAAATATGATTCCATATATAATTAATTACCAAATAATTTTCATTCTGTATTTGAGAATCACTGACAGAATCTTTGAGAGTGAAATGGACCTGTTAAAGACCATCTAATCCAACCTCCTGTGTTTGACCACCCAGTCAATTAGTTTTCTCCTTAGGTTTAAATGGAATTTTCTGCATTCCAATTTGCACCCATTGGCTGTTATCTTCCCTGAGGCCAGGTTTCAGAGATCTATAATGTTCTGAAGAAGTGCTATTAAACTGAGCATTTAGTTTCTTTGTTTCTCATTTTCCCTCTAATGTAACAGAATCCTGTTTCCTGATCCTGTTTCTTTAATACTACTGCCACTGAAAAGACTGGTCTTTCATCCACCAACTGTGCAGTATTTTCTTGTTAAAACACCTACCACATTCAACGACCTGCAGGTGTCTCAGAACTCTAAATTCACTTTTTGAACCTTTAATTTTGAATTCTGATTGGGCTCTACTTTCTATTATTTTGACCCAACATATTACTACATGTTATTTTCTGCTTCGTAAATGTTATGTCTTATTCTGATGAGCTCATCTTTCCACTGTTTCTACAGCAAAGGCTACATAACTAAGTAAAGCCAAATATTCTCATCCATCACCATGTTGTGTTTAAATATAAGCTCGTGTTCATATCCCAGGTGACCATTCACAGAAATAATGAAAAATTATTTCACATTACAGATTTTCATGGGCAAATTAAAAAAAAGAATCCAAGGTACTACTGTTGTTCCCTGATGAGTGGTGACTGAAACTTGGGTTTTTCTTCCCCTTGCATAATGCTATACCTGTACTTGTGAAACAAAACGTAGTCTGCAAGCTCATGTGGTTATCCAGAATTTCCCAAATAATGTAAATTTTCAGTACTTCATGCAGGGCAATTTCCTTGTTTTATGATGATTCTATGCTGAAAAGAATTGGACTCTAAAATAGATTCTATTAGGTCAAAATACACATTGTAGGAGTCTTGGTTGGATTTATGCTCAGGATTTTTATGTAAATCACTCCATTGTTCCTACTATGGTAATAAATCATGCATCTTGTTGGCACAGTTGCAGTTGCAGAACATGGCATAAAATGTGCACATGTATTTCTTTTACTGCCTGGGGGGAAAAAGTTTAAAATATTTCCTAAATTGTAATTCTGACATGGACTTCTAGTACATTCATTGAAGTAAGTTCACTCAGCGCTCAAATATAAGACTCTTTTTTTCATGGTTTACGTTTAAAGTATTTTTTTTTTCTTTCTTAAACAACATTCATGTACTCACACAAAGGAAGTCTTGCATACAGGAACTGCTATATAGCTTTTAGAGATACCAGCCATGTAAAACTGATTCATTAAAGACAGGTTGATAAAAATTTCTTTACCATGGCATAGGGTGTAGGCTAAACTTTAGGCCCTTTCTTTTTCAAACCAAAAAGTAACACACACACAATGGCACAATGGTACTTTAGTTTCACTGCTAAGAACCATCCTTTTCTAATTTATTCGCTATTGTCTGGCATTTGGTGGAGTCATTAACACCTAAGCAGAATGAATACTACACTAGTGTATAATGCAAGCAAATCAGAATGGGAACTATTTATACCAGTCTTTCACAGGTTCAGAAGATTACAAGACAGAGTGAAAATTGCTGTATTTGATTATGGGAATATTCATTTACAGACCAGGATGTATTTGCTTCCAAAGAACATCTCTGCAGGGGATGGTCCAAACCAGTGGGAAGGAGCTCCACCAGCTGATTCAGAATGCCCTCTCCCAGGCACAAGTTTCCTTGGATGAAACCCTTCTTGCATCATGTTCAAATCTGGCCCTTCAGCTCCTAAATGTACCAGAAACAGCTTGAGATGCCATGGCTTTGAGAAAGACTGGAAAACAGGTCACACAGTGGAGCTTTTCACCGGTGGTAAAGCTTTTAAAATGATGTTTCTCATATATTGTTTGCATGAAATTGCAATGTGTAAGCTAATTGTATTTTAAGCCTCTGTGCGAACATCACAACTTTAACACTGCATTATATTTATTTAAGTAATTTTTAAGTCATTGATATAAGTCACTTTTAAATGGCTTAAACTAAAGTAAAATATGTCACTTACTCTGAAATATCAATGTCTACACTGGGGCTTACACTGAAAGAACACAAGATATGAGTCATTACTGAGTTTCAGTACAGATTTATATCTAGATCTAATCAATCTTCATAAACTCTGTGACAGATGCCACTCACTTAGGAAAGGCAATACAGATCAATTTCCTTATCACAAAGAGGGAAAGCAACTTCTGGATACAGTGAAGACATACCACAATTGCTATTTATTTATGCAGAAACAGAAACTAACTTTTCAAGTTAGTTTCTTTCAAGTTATTTTCCAAGACTGGACAATATTTAGCTTTAATCAGAATTGATTAAAGGTGGATAATTCAGAAAGATTTTATATTTATGTTGCTTAAAAAATAAGCTTCATATTTATA
>VZTM01039306.1:0-26324 GCA_013400555.1 Jacana jacana
GATTCTATGATTCTATGAAAATCTTCTGCAGAGACTTTTTCACCCAGATCAGATCAGACCAGATCCACGGTCAGACCCAGAAAATAAGAGGTCCACCTACAGTTCTTGAAGTCACCTTTGCTTCCCGTTTCATTTATTGTGTACTGGTTGTGCTGTTAATTTGGGCTGCAATGGTTTCTGCTTGATTTCTCTCACTTTCAGGTATCTCCAAAGCTCCTGCCTACTGACATACCTATTTGGTATTTAGTCTACCGCAGCTTTGTGAAATCCTAGACTAAGTAAGATTCTTCACACTGTTCATCCCCTCTGCATAAAAAGATGATGCCTCTTACACAGGTTCAATAATAGCATTTGGCTGCATTGGGAATGGTCACTCAATCCAAACAGTCTGTTCCTGTTAAATTGATCTCAGCACCATCTCTTTTCTTGGTCAGTCTGTTCCTGAATCCTTTTCACCCTATAAAAGTGGCACTACCTCTTGATTCATTTCTACCATTTGCTGCATTAGTGCCTTACTCAGCAACTTCCTCCCCGTATTTATGGCTCTCTGTGAAACAGGAATGGCATTAAGTCATTGTTTATTCCTTCTTTGCATCTTGGTTAGCATCATGTGCCTCAGCTCTGCAATAACCTAAATACGCTGTCTGTTCCCACATTTTACAAGAGGTGAGTCCAGTTGGAGGTCTACTTCATCATCTTTAGACAAGAAAAATTCAATCCTTTCCTCAAGATTTTCACAGAACATCTACATTTTAAAGGCAGATTTTTCTCCAACTGGCATTGTATGCTCTGCAAAAACATCTGCAAGCAAAAGTCTCTGCAATAGGGTGATGTGAAACAGCAAAACACCTTGCCCCAAAGGACTTATGGGGTCTCCCTTGTGCTTGAGGTTGACTTCATAGTGTCTAACCCAGAACAGCAGGACATTGCTATGGCCATAGCTTTTCATATAGAGCCTACTACTCCCTAGTGCGAATTCCTAGACTCCCCCTTCTGTCAAGAGCATTCAGATATATTGTTGGAGGCAGCACTAGAGATAACAAGAGATATTTGGTGCTGGGGGAGAAGGGAGGGAAGGGTTTCCTTTATTTTTATTAGAAACATTGGCTGAATGAAGTGATTCCTACAGGTGAAAAATGGGATCACGAACTTGAAGGAATTAGGAACTGATTTTTTTCTTCCTTTGTTGAAAAGTGGAAACTCCAGCTGCCCTATTTATTTGTTATGTAGTTTTAAAAACAAAAAGAGAAATGAAAGAAGCGACATACCGTGTTGGCTGTCTTTCAGCAGGTCATATTGTTGTATGTACTGGGCAGGAAGGTGATAAATCACAGCTTTTAATGACTATCAGGCTGTAACATTGGAATACCAGTTTACACATCCGGACAACTAACTGTAAAAAAACACCCCATAACTAGTATCAGTGGAAGCATAAAAACAGATTACCCATTTTTGGCAGACGCTCTCAGAAGCCTAGTGTGAATGAAGGATGAAATCCCTCTGTGGGGGCTGACCTGCAGTGAGCCCGAGCAATAAGTAGAGCCGCTCTGCAGGAGCCTCAGTCACTGCCACTTTCCTGGATCCTCCCCAGCGAAATCAGGAGAAAGGCTGCTGGGCTTTCAGTAGCAGAAAAAAGCAGCAACACAGAGAGAGGGAAAGAAAGAATTGCTTGGAAGAATGAAAATCCAGGACTTGGAGTTGAAGCTGATAAAAGACCCCGTACTGAAAAATCAGAGAACATCAATAAATTGATTGGAAAAAAAAATCCCATACATTTCTATTGCACTTCTTTAAAAAAAACCTACAACCAAAGAGCAGCCCAGGGGATACACTGCAGGCACCTCCAAAGCCATTTGTTGTATGTGTCTAAGGATCTGTCAAGTAGACTGTGGAGCTGTATAATGATGCCTGCAGCCTAATGGCTAGACAGAATAAAATAACTTAGTAAAAGCTTTTAGAGCCACTATTTACATAAATGCAGAAAACCGCCCTAATTAGTAACAGCCTATGTCAGCCATAAAAGGGAAAAAGCAGTGGTTTCCTCAATAAAAGTGCTATTAAGTCTATAAATTAAAGTATGGCAAAATGCTGAAAGGCTGTGGTCCATAATCCTATCGTTTATTTAAAGTTTTGATCCTGCAGGCTTGGGCCCATAAGCAGCAGAGCGATTGATGAGCTCTTTTAAGCTCCAAGATTACTGGTGCCTCCTGCAATGTACTTTGGAGATCCTTTCCTTTCTGTATAAGGGGCTTTTCCTTACATTACAAATGTGCCTAAGTGGTGATGTGCACATGATCCAGGGCATAATCACTTCCACAAGCATCAGCTGCTAGAGCTTTCAAGATACATGTAATCCAAGCTGGAGACTGTTGTGAATAGCTCTCATTTTCCCTTGCTGGTTCCTTGGCGGTTTGCTTGTAGCTAGCTAGAAACAGAACCCCCATACTCCTTAAATTGGTTATAATCTCTTCAAGATTTGTGCTACATCGGGAAAAGACCGAACTATTGAGTTCAGGATGGGTTCATTCTCTTAAAGGTACAACATGCAAAGCTGCAGGAAAGAGCAGAGGTTAATTTTGGTTTCTAAAGAGGTTCTCCAGCTAAATGTAAGTAGCTGAAAAAAATACAGGTTTCATCCAGTATCTTAGGTATACTTATGAGTTAACATTTGCCTGTATTTGCACAATTTATATGTGCAAATATGCATATGCAAATATGCTTCTTTCCCATTCAAAAGAAAATTTAAAAAGCAGACTGTGTTTACTACTGCAAATTTCACAGATATGCCAATTACTTCCCTTCCATTTCTATGGTGGACATTTCAGGCTTTGTCATTGTCCTCCAGAAATGGATTTTTTCCATAATCCCAAAAAAGGGAATATCTGTAAAAATACAGTATTAGATTATTCTCTTCTTCAAGGGTTATTAAGCATCATTCTTATCTTGCAGAGAGTTATTAGTGGCTAACTATTTATTGTTGAAATCAGGGCCTGATTAATGGACTCAATGTCCAACAACAACTAAATAAATATCCATGTAATTGCTCCAGTGAATTTTGGTTTTAATATAATGATACCAGTATTATTCTATCTGATTCTAGATACATACATGAACATGTGTATTAGTAAGTGCTTTGCCAATGTTATGTTCAGCTCTACTGTCACGTGGAATGAGACCTCAACTGGCTCTTGACAAAACTGTGTACCTGGACTGGAACACAGAGGAACAAAAAATTAACTTTACAAACATTATGGTTTTCTTTTAGCCATCATATTCAATTGATTGTGGAGTAAAGGCAGGGTGTGCCCAGATACTCATGCAGCTATTCGTTGAACTGTAATTTCATATAACAAATGCTTAGTGAATAGTTTATAAGTGCCTGGTATTTTTATTTTTATTTTTTTTTTAATTATATTCTACATAAATTGGGAAAATGCAGAGTAATTGGCAACAGGAGTGAACACCATGTACAGAAATAACAAAAAAATCGTGGAATGCTTAATCAAATTCTACATTTTTATCCAACTGATTTCAAGTGATTAAAGAGTTAAGTTTGTTGGATCAGATTCTCATCTCCAACTCTTAGAAAATATTGGATGAACAGTATTACATTAGCCAAAGCAATATCACTGAAGAGTCATTAGATAATGCAAGTATATACTGCATGAATTTCCATTGCCATTTCATTAGTTATCTCTCAAAAGTGAAGAAATGAAGTCAAGAGCCCGCCAGGACAGTGCTAAGCACTCCCGAAATGCTTGCAAATGGTCTCTGCATTAAATAGCAGGGACAGATCTTCAGTCAGGCTTCATTCTTTTTGCATTTTTTTCCTCCTTGTGTATGTACTTACGTAAATTCACATGTGGGACCAGCTTTTTTTAAGACTCAAGTCGGATGCCGTGTTGGTGTGTGCCCTTGATTCATGTCAGTGGGGAGGAGGATCTCCTTGCATTTTAAGTGGGCAGAGGTAGGAGTACTAGGAGCAATATGCTCATTTAATAAATGTGAGAACACAGAAATTTCACTATGGGCCAGGGATCTTTATTCTTTCACTAGCTGAAACCTCTGTGGAAAGGGCAATGCATGGCTGCACTGCTTCAGAAGTGACCCTGGGATGTCCTCTAGGACTGTGGCCGAGTCCATAGCTATTGCTCCACAGATGCTGTCTCAGGGATGATGCCTGGGTGCCTAGCAATGGGGGGGCTGCGGCTCTGCCGACACCTCAGCCACCTTCCCTCGGCTCTGGGACAGGGCAGGGAGCTCAGGGGCATGGGTTCTTCTCCCCTGCATCTGGGTGACGAGCAGACAGATCAGGCCGACCTGCTGGTTGAAGGCTGTAGCTCAGCCCTTCTCCAACAGCACTGATCATTTGGCAATGAGTTACGAGCGTTTGCTCTCCCAGTTCTGAAGTGTGAGCTCACTGGGAAATAAAAGCCCCTTGTCTAATGGATCTTCATGGGATACCCGAGGGTGGGTCCCTAGCACTGCTCCTAGTGCTGAGGTGTCTCCTCTGGGAAAGTCTCTCTCGTAACTGGGGCTTTTCCCAGTCCTGGAGGCACAATGTGGGCAACTGGCCCCACTGCTCACCGTACTGCTCCTCCAGCACAGGCTGCAAGAGCCTTTCCCATGCTGAGACTGGCGCCTCAGAGAAACGCCGCATTCATGTCAAGAAGGGCAGTGAAAGAAAACAAAGCAGATGCAGCACCATGGAAGCTCCCCCTCTGTTGATTTCCCTCCTTTCCCACAGCTCCAGGACTTTGACAGCCTCACACAAACTTTGCTGAGAAAGACCCTCGGACATAATGTAGCCTTCTGCAAAAAGGTTGCAGGGCTGAATTTAACACAGTCTGCTTTTCCATGTGGGAACCAGATAAGAATTGTTTGAATACCCACTGCAAAAAAAGGCAGCTTTTCCAGAAAGTGTAAAGGAAGAGAAAGAATTTGTTAGGCTCCACCCTTTCCTATTATAGATAGCAAAGCACAGCGATGCTGTGTCTAATTTGTAGTCCAGGAGTTCACAAAGCTGACAGCCAGGTCAGATGCTGTCTCAGGACGCATCAGGAATTTCAGTGCAGGCTCACACACCTGCTAGGGCATTTGGATAGAAGTCTGGTAGCTGGAGTGTGCAACTACATGGCTATAAATATTTAAGCTATCTGCTCTGATTGCGTGTTCTCAAGCTGCCACGATGCTGGAGTGCTGAACAGAGCTGGGGCGATGCCAAAGCAATGGGTAGTGGTTTTTAAAGGGTACTTGCATGTATCTCTGTGGACATTCCTGCTACTATGAAGGGCTATCAAAGCAGAAGATAACGGTGCCTTTTCACTAGCAGAAGAAAGCTGTACCAAAAGAATACAGCGTCTCTTGCATAAGGATAGGGGAGATTATTATGAGAAGAGGCTGAGAGAATTGGGAGTATTCAGCTTTAAGAAGTCACTGCTGCCTACAGCTAATGGGAGTGGGTAAGAAAGATGGAACTAAACTCTTCTTGGAGTGGCAGGACAAGAGGCAACAGCTGCAAGCTGGAACATGGGACAATCTAACTCAATATTAAAAAAAAAAACCTTTTATACTGTGAAGAGGGTCAAACATTAAAACAGGGTCCAGAGAGGTTGTGGAGTCTCCATCCTTGGAGATACTGAAGCTTGATGGGACAAGATCCTGAGAAATCTACTTTGATCAGGAGGGTTGGACTAGGTGACCTCCATGTCCCAGTGCCAACGTGCAGCCTTTCAAAAATGTCAACCACAGTTTAAAACCCAGAGGAATGTAAGGGTCTTTCTTAACTAATATTACTCAAAATAGCCACTTTTTTTTTTTTAACTATGAACGATCAAAAAACATATATTTGGTCTCTGTCCAACAAATGCCCCATCCAGTCCTTTGTGGGCATCTTCCAGTCTAAGCTGAAGCACAGATGTCACACTCTGGTCTGGTCAAAGCCAATTCAAGCTGAGGAAGCTGAGGAATAGGGAGAGCAAGGGTTTCATGGATGACAAGGAACTGCAGAGTTGCATTGCCAAGAGGATGAATCCTCTGCAAAATTCTTGACTCTCAAGAATTAATCTCCATCCAAGCTTCCAGGACAATATGACCATGGTTTAAATATCCTGTTGTCTCTATTAGGCTAAGTGGATAAGGGTCTCACTGTGCCAGGTGCCAGACAGGGACAGAGTAACTAAAAATGCCCCTCTGTTCTGCTCTGTAAAAGATCTTCAGGACCATGGGTGGATATCAGTAAAATCTATGTCCACTGCAAGACCTCAATGTGAAGAAAAAAATCAGAATCCAGCTCAATAGTTAGGTGCCCTTTGGAGGGACACAGATTCTTCCTCCCAAACAGAACCTCAGTGCTGAAGAAAATCCCAGTGCTCCTCCTATATCACAATTGCAAGATTAAGGATGAAAAGAGACCGGCCAAACCCTGGAGGTACAAAGATTTTAAAAGGTAGCTGTCATGTAACTAGCAGAGAATTATAAAATAAACTCTGCAGAAATAGGAAAATAAATGCCTTTCAGTTGTTCAGATGAATAAAAAAATAGCAGGATTCTAAATCATGTATCGCTATTGTTAGAACCTTGAATGTTACTGCTTTTTCTCCCCAAAGAAGTACATGTGGCAGATACGAAAGGGTTGTTGTTTTGGGTTTTGTTGGGTTGGGTTTTTTTTTCATTCTTTCTTTCTTTTTTTTTTTCCTCTCTTTTTTTCTAAAGCATTACACCAAGTTCCTGTTTTCAAACACATGTCGATGCTGGGAAGAAATGGGCATGTATCCATCTTGCCTTCAGGCAAAGCCATTTAACCAGAACTGGGAATAGTGACAAACTTTCTCAACCTCATTCTCTCCAATGCAGTTGCATAAGGCAGCCCTTTTCAGATCTCTCTATGAAAGCGACCAGTAAAAGCATCCTGCTGCGTGCTTCCCTTTGTCAAAAGGGAAATTATTTTTAAGGTACTTCTGAAGAAAGGGAACAGGTAAGTAGGAAACGTTCTCACAGTCGTTATAAAGGAGGATGTGTCAGTCTCTAAATCCAAAGCTGGCCTGATGCCACCCGCTTCGGAATGGAAACCAACTCTTTCTGCAGAGCTGTGCTCGCAGCAGCTGAGCGTCAATGCTAAGCAGTGTGCAGCTATTAGGGAAAAACCGAGCATGACAGCACAAATCATGGAGCCCCCGATGAACATCTCTGCACATGGCTGCGTCTTCTAATCACCAGCAGAATTTAATGAGGCACCTGCAGTTTATAGACACTCTTGTACCAACATAAATTGCCCACGGAGCACAAACTCTTCTTTCAAAAAGTATTCTTCAGTAAACCATAAACCACAAAGAGTTCATTGTCATATACTCCTCATTAATTTATAATTGCATGAAACTATATGCCCCCATACATGTCCTACAACATCTGAAGATTAAGGTAAAGGCTGGTAAGATCTCCTAATTAGCACAGTTTTCAACCATTTTAGCTCTCATTAACAAAACAGTGCTGGAGATCTTGAAATTGGCCCCTTGCAATGCTGCAAAAATAGTAAATCTTCATAAATCTGACCCATATCCAGTGAAGGAGAGGACTGAATGCACCCCAGGGGTCTCTAGGTAGGAAAAAGCTCGGGCAGGTTGGGATTCCTCCTCTGCTTGAAGCTGCAATGGCATCCAGCTAACTGGAGACACGGATGCCTCTGCCTCTTCTTCTGCTTCCACAGCAGTGAGGAGGCAGCTTGGACTGCCAAAAAACATTGAGGCAGTTCATTAGAATGCCAGAAAGGATAAAGTTAATATATAACTCATCATATCTTGCTGAATTTGCAGAGGGGAGGCAATAAAAACCTTTATGTTCTAATCAGCAATGTGTTCTTTCCTGCGTGGCAGAGGAAATAGAGAATGGCATCTGCTAAAAAGAAAACAAAACTGTATCCTCTGAATTAGTAAGCTTAGAGAGAGAGAAAAGGCTTATTGCTGAGAATCAGGGGTATTGTCAGCCACCAAGCAAACAGCTGGAAATCACTGGCATCTATGGTGTGCCCTGGGGCTTTGTTGTCTTGGACCAGAGCGTGGTGTAGCCACAGCAAAGAATCATAGAATGGTTAGAGTTGGAAGGGACCTTAAAGACCATCAAGTTCCAAACCCCCTGCCATGGGCAGGGACACATCCCATTAGAGCAGGTTGCTCAAAACCTGCCTATCAAACTCTCTTCAGCAGGCACACAGTCTTCACAGGAATTTGGCTGTGAGCTGTTTTGTTACCATTGACAACAACATTTTGACTTTTTAACATCTGGGACGAATACTTTAGGATCTTTTGTTTAATTTTCTTGCAGCCTGCAAATATCTGAGAGTTACCTTAAGACTATCCTTAGAAGGGCCCTCAGAAATTGTTAGCACATTGTAAATTGCGATCTTTCTAACACAAACCTGCTGCTTTGTAGGAGGAAAAAGAGGATTTGTGACGTTAGTTAGAGGAAGAGCATTTAATAGCAGCATTGAAAAACAAGTAATGGAGATTTCATTCTGCTCCTCTTTTGTTGTCAAATACAATCTATTTGCCAGTGGCTGCCTCTCCGACATCTCATATCCTCTTCCCTCCACGGACAATAGCTGCATTTCACACTATGCCAGCTGGTGTAAATAGACACATCTCCAGTGAAGTTAATGGAGCCAGGGCTTTTTACACAGGCTGAGGATCTGGCACTGAACATTTTAAGCTGGTTGTGCATTCTCATGAGTGGGACATGTCAGAGAGCTACTCCAAGCCAGACAAAATAGTTGTCTAACAGCTCTGCTATCAGGAAAGCCACAAATGCTCTCACAAAAACAGTTCTGGTGGGGCTGTTAAGTCTCTTTTAGAAAATATTCCTTAGGGGAAAAAAAAGAACAGCACATTTTTATTCTTCTCACATTATTTAGAGTTTTTCTCATCATTAGAACAAGTAAATGTCACAATAAGTTTATTTGAAAAATGATTCTTTAATAAAGAAAATGGAACCTTCTCAGTTAACAGCAGTGCAAGAGAATAATGTTAATGGAATTTTCATTACAGAAAAGTTCTTTTCAAAATAGCACAGACCATTGAAAGAGGAAAATTAGCAGTCAGATCCTCACTGGCTGCAATCTGGCATCATTCTAGTGACAGACTAACATCTCGCCTAGTGTGGCATGTGAAATTACACAGTCAGGTTGTGCTCTGGCAGATGCATTTGTTAGGCACTACCTGATATTTGTTACCTGTTACCCCAACGCAGAGAAGTAAATTTAATTTTCATAATGAGAAATAAGCAGGTGACATCCAACAGAAATCCTGAGAGCTTGGCCTTCCTTAGGACATAAAAACAAACCCAAAATAATCTACAAAAAATAGACATTTCAGGCTTTATTGAAGCCTCAGTGGCAGAAAACCTCATTCCTATAGCCTAAGGGGGGTGTGTCTACATGCTCAATGCTACTAAGCACAGGGCCATTTCTGTAACACCTACACCCCAGGGGCCACCACCACCACAAGTGAGCCTACAGCTGTACAAAGGGTTAGGTGTGTTACAGGCTGGGCTGTCTTGATAAACAAGTTCTAAAAGATGCAACAAACATCCTACCTCCAAATGGCATAAAGGTAACCTATTGATTTCACTTTTTTTCAACATTTTAGTATTTTCTCATGCTTGAATTGCTTCTGTCACTGTTATGTCCCCAAAGACACGGGGGCTGAGAATCCCACAAACAGGAATGTGTTTATCCTTGAGCAAAACCTCCACAAAGCAGGTCTTTGCTACTATTAATTTTTCCATTTATTTCAAACGGCGCTCATTTACAGTGATTTTTAGAGATAAAAAGTAGTTAGTTAGATCATCCTATTAGTTTCTCTTAAGAGAGACCTGAGAGACCTGGATCTGTTTAGCCTGGAGAAAAGAAGACTGAGAGGGGATCTCGTCAATGCTTATAAATATCTAAAGGGGACATGGCAAGAGGGTGGGGTTAGACTCTTCCCAGTGGTGCCCAGTGACAGGACAAGGCGCAGCAGGGACAAGCTGGAACACAGAAAATTTCAGCTGCACATGAAGAAAAATCTTCTACTTTGAGGGTGGCAGAGCACCAAAACAGGATGCCCAGAGAGGTGGTGGAGCCTCCTTATCTGGAGATACTCAGAACCCGCCTGGATTTCACCTAAGGTGAAACTGCTTTGGCAGAGGGGTTGGACCAGATGATCTCCTAGGATCCCTTCCAACCTATATCGTTCTGTGATTCTGCAGTTCTGTTACACTGTTATTTGGATTATTAAAATCACGGGGAGCTAGGTACACTGCAGGTGATTACTCCAGCTAAGTACTTATATGCATCTCTCAGCATAAGCATCTTTTAAGCCCATCCTGAACTGACATGCTGAAGGACACAAGATGCTTGGAGGAAAGGGAAGAGTGAAACCCCGACCTTTGGGCTGGGGTTTTCAGCCCGAAGCCTCCAGCCCCTCTGCATGCCTTGCATTACAACCCTGGTCTGGCATCCTGACTGCCTGGCAAAGCACCCTGAAGCCCAAGATAGTGCTGGGGTTGGCATCTCTAAAGCACCGACCATCTTCCAGTTTTGCAGCACTGGAAAAAAAATCAGATGGTGGGATCTCTGTGGCGATCTCTGTGCCTCTCTCCTAATCCTTTCAGAAGGGAGGAGTTGCAGCAGTGCTTCTACTACAGCTGTAGAGGCTGGAGCTAAGGTAGACAAGTAAGCTCAGACTCTGAAGTCACCCTCCCTGGGGTCAAGAGCTAGATTGGTGCAAGTTCCTCGACTTTCCTTTGCAGGCTATAAAGGTGAGGTGGCATTTGGCAGTGTTTCAGAGGAAAGCAGGTGGTGAGATGTGTTGAAATATATATGCAGCAGGCACGAATGGACAATCAGGTGAATAAACACCAAATATCGAGTCCAGAGAACAGAAACCCTTTTTTCTATCAGTTGAATCCCAGCCAAGGGGCTCAAGCTAATTCTGTTAGGAAATCCAGAGTACCTGAGGGGCACAGGGAAAACCTGAAACTTTGCAGGAAATCTGTTCATGGTTGAAGCCACTGAATGAGCTGGTGAGATAAATTACTCAAAGGCATGGAGCAGAGCCGGGGAAAGCAGACAACAATTGACCACACATTACAGAAGATTCTGGGGATAAATTGTTCTAGAGAAGTGCAATACTTCTTAGGATTGGATACAAGGGTCCTTAAGTATTATTTCTTGTGTAAAACCTCCACAGCCAGCTGCTTTTCATTTTTTTAAACCAACATTTTAGAAACTGAGAAATACCAATTGATCAAAGCAAATCTTTGGGGGAAGAAAACCCAACCAAGTATGTGCTTTAAGAAACAGGAACACAAAAATTACACTGAACTAGCCTATTCTTTTTTTTTTTCCAAGTTACCTATTAGGCTTAATACCTATTGTTCTGTGACTCCTTAGAAAAGGGGTGGTCCTGCTGATGGCAAAATTCTCATGCCTAGGGGTAGCCCTAATTTGTGTGCTGCCTCAAGGCGTATGACCCCACAATTTCCAGAATCCTTTTGCAAAACCAGCACTGCAGAAGCCCCAGCTCGAATGCTGATTTTAATAGAACATTTTAGAACAAGAGGCTTTGAGCAAAAAGGTGACTTTGAGATAGAGAACTCCTCATAACAGTCATGATTGCTCTGTTGCTATGAAAGATGCTCAATATGCTGCATAAGACAAACTCCCAGTTTTAGAGTCACTATCTATAGTATTTATAAATACGGGCGTGCCCGCCAACAACAGAGAGCTTAATATCTTTGAAGTATTTTTTAATAAACAAAATCTTCACATTTTTTAGTACTGAGATCAAAACGTAAGTAATTCTTATAAACAATTTATTTGAACCAACATTAGAAATCAGTTTGGCATTTGTTGTATCACCGGGCCCATTCTTATGTAAAAGCTTCCTACGCTGGTTTGTATGTAATTTTATTTCGATTACTGTAATTTTGGTTTCTAAACACACACATTAAAAATCAGCTAGCCTTGAATAAGTCTCTATAAAAAGCTCACCACCCTGTGCTGCTCATTCCTGTTAATTGATGCATTAATGCACACCTGATTTAAAATGCACAGTACAGATGCAAAGTGCAAATTACAGCGAACCAAACTGCAATCAAGCTTTTCATGGCTCTGCAGTGTCTGGCGTGGTATTCACCAGCTGCAGCCCAGGGGCTAGTAGGCTACATTCAAGCCCTGGTGCCTTAATTTATTCCCAGTGGAGTGGGGCAGAAGGCTTAGTAGGTTCACTGGGAGCAAACAGCACTACGAGATCACATGAACTCAGAAAGACCCAAATCTTCAGGCCTAGTTTCTCGCCAGCCTGATTTCCACCCACGCAGCCGCTCCAGATAGGTACGCCCTTCCCTCCAAAACTCACCAGGCCAGTTGATTGTTTAAGGATGTCATGGTTTTTTTCTACAATTGAGGTGGTACATCATATTTTTTATTAGCAGTTACAATGAGAGACGGGCCGTGTTTGCAGATTCAGAGCCTTTTTATTTCTCTGAGATGCTTGATCCCCAGCGTACGGGGTGGGGAAGAGCTCTGCAGGCTTCGACTCAGGCTTGCGATTCCCCGCGGCAGCCGGCACGGCTCTGCCAGAGGACGATTCAAAAGCGATTGCTAGATCAGCTCCTTAATTTGTACTTGACAATGTTCACCTCATCCGCACAGTACGTGGGCGGGGGGAATTTGATGGCTTTCAGATTGCGTGGGGGAAAGGAAAAAAATAGGCTTTGTTCCGTATATTGGCGTGAAAAATGATTAATCTCTTTTATATTCTTCTAAGTTACAACACGGCCATGGAGCAAGAGAGACTTAGATTTTAATCTTTTCAGTGAAGTAAAATAATTAAAAGGCTTTCACAAACTCATTTATTTCCACATGAAATATTCTATTTCAGGCCTGTTTGAAAAAGTGTTTCAGAAGCTAGCATACTGATACTGATACTAGCTGCATACTGATAACAGGGGAAATGTCTCACTGCGGCTTTAGATCACAGGAATCCACTTAGCAAAGGAACCAGTTTTTCTTTCTAATTTTGAAAAAAAAACCCCAACCCACTGGTTAGAGTGTTAGCCTGAAATAAAAACACAAATCTGCTTATTTTGCAAGAGAAACACTACAAAAATGGGTTGAAAAAGCTGCAGCTTTTCAGCTATTCTCACAAAGAATAATTTAGTGTGAAGAGAAAAGCCACTGAACTCTTCCTCCTCTAATTACTATTCGTCTGTTATGTATGGACAGAAAATGTGCCAGTGTTCACTTGGGTATTTTAAATACTGACAGATGATGAACTCTATGCTTCCTGTTGAAGTTATTGCCATGGAGGGGTGATCGCAATGGGTTACGTGTGCTCCGAGTCCCAAGTGGTGTCTGTCTGCTGGTCTCAGGATGGAGATTGTCACCACAAACATCTAATGCAATAAGTGCTTGTAATGATTTCTTTCCCATCTAATAGCTTGCTCTTGTGCCTTAACCCCTAGCAGCTCAGATTTATCAAATGATAAAATGTTTTATCACATGAGTCAATGCTTAGATGGAAAATGTGCTTTGTGAGAACCAGTGATGACTTACAAGTCGTTTTGCCAATCTGTTTCTGTCCTTGGAGTTTTGAAGCACAAAGACAATCAAATCCTGGCAGTGTTTACATTTGATGTCAATCTAGAATAATTTACTGAGTGAAAAAAATTATCTCAGTCTGACACTTGGGGTCACCAAGGGGTTTTTTGGGCCAAAGAGTGCCAGTAGCAGGCAGATTTTCTTTCAGTCAGGCTCCATGATGACCCACCGGAATAAACCAGCTTCTCTTTGCTGGGAGAAGTTTTCACCTGCAGATGTCCACTGTAACATGTGGGCCCAAAATTTTCTTGGCAGCTTTTCAAAAGTGGGCTTTTTCAAAGATATTTCCATACTCGCTCGATAGTTGAGCATTCAGAGTTTGGCAGACTTGGCGAAAAAGATCTGCAAAGGGAATTCAGGGTTCAGAAAGTCACATTCATGTTATCAGTATTTTAATTTGCCCTGAACTCAGACTTAAGCCCAGAAGGAATCATTAAATATTGTCATGTTCTGTAGATCACAGACTTTCATACAGTTACCCTCTGTTGAGGCCCCAAAAATGTTTGTTTGATCACTCATTTCTTCCATGTGAGATGTGATTGTTGATTTGAAGACATCCAGACATGGAAAGCCCTCCACATCTCTTCGTGGTTTGTTCTAATGACTAATCACTCTCACTCGTTTCTCAATTAAATCTGTGTGATGCTGGCTTCCAGCCATCTATTCTTACAATGGCTTTCTCATGAAGTAAGGCAGCTTTGGGTAAGTCAGAGGCTGCACTGGTAAGCTATGTCTGCTCAAGCAAAATGCTCTGCAGGAATGGTTGTTAGCATTTTTAACTCTTTAACTCTTTATATATTTATTCAAATGAATTGAGATTAAAAAAACTCACAGTGAGTTAGTGTTTTATATAGCATTTTAAAAGACCTGAACGCTGTATAAGCATATGGTTTTATTTTAATATTTCTCTAGGCAGGTATTAATTGAGAATTGGCAAAATAACAAGCCCTATCTGTTTGCTCTTCTGCTTTGTATAATGAAAATCTGCATTCTTGTGTACCTCAAGTATCTGTTTATGAAGTTAGAGAAATCTGCTGTCTAAGGAGGAGGACAAAACAGCACTGGAAGCTGAAAAGAAATACCATCCAATGGTCTGGCCAACGTAAGAGAATTTAATAAAACTCAAAGCTTCACCTATCTCCAATGAAACTCATAGGGAAAAACCTTAAAGACCTAACTATCACATTCAGTAGCTGTATTTTCATTAGAAGGCTGTCTATTCTCTGCCAGTTCTACCCTGAAATCAGGATGGACAGAGAAACTGTGGCCTCGGATGCCCAGAAGAAACAGGAATTACTCAAAAATGCAGAAAGCTCAGCAGAGAGAAGGCAAAAAAAAAAATCAGTGTCTCCATCCATTGAAACCTATGAAAGTTTTGTTCTCAATGCTAACACAGGCTTTACTGCCTTGACTGAAATGTTTCTTCTACACAGTCCCCCCAGATTCAGGAACTGCTAATGTCAGCCCCCTGCCCTGTGTTCATGTCACTGTGCTGGGGTGGGTCCATCTGCTGTCTGTTTACAGGCTGGGTTCAGAAGGATGGCACCATAAGGATACTGAAAACCCGAGACAAGCACAAGAGCACGTGTAAATTCACCAGCCTTGAAGCCCACAGAGACATACAATCAGGCAGAGAGTCCGGGGCCAAGGGTCCATAATATAGAAATATCTTTTTTAAAACAACTCAAACAACCTGCAAAGTATTACCCTACAAAGTTACCGTCATCTTTCAAATACAAGTTTCAAAGACCCCTGCAGTTATGTTAATAATTGAGATAATGGTCTAACTTCTTGTTGTTCTCCACCATGGAAGAATGACACTGCACTTAACTAATCATTGTGAACGAATCGATTACACAATTACCATTAGTGCAGTTATCTGATTATGCCCTTTTGCACAGCTAAAGGAAATCAAAGACAAACCACATGCATTAATGTGCTGCACCTTTTCTGCAGGATATTCTGGCATCGCATTAAGTGCTATTTCTAGAGATTGCCTGCAGCAGATTTAAATTCTGCTTGAGTTGAATAAAGGAAAGATAATGTTACTTCAATCTCTTCCAGTCATCTGGGTTTTGTTTTGATCATATTTCAGGAATATTCACGTTTCCCATACATACTGTAAGGGTATTTTTGTAACATAAAGTTCTCCTTTCTAAGGTCATTTATTTTAGTTTCAACACATCTGTGCTGATAAATGGAAGACGAAGGGGCATGAGAACTTACTTCCTCATTTAATCACAAACTCTAAGCAATAAAATGTACTCCCTAAGTACTAAGAATAGTTTTGGGCCAAATCTTACATATGGGAAACTCCTGTGACTTTTAATTAACACAGTCAAGGACTACAGGATTAATCTCTGAGGCCATCTCTGTACCTCTTTACTAGACTAATCTTGAAGCCAGCTGAAGCTGAAGCACTCCTATGATATAGCTATGGTCCCTATCCTATGGATATCCATACTGCAAGCCCTTTAGGGATCCGTGGCAGATGCTGAGGATGGGGTGCCCCCCCAAGCCCTTGCAGCTCTCTCCCAGCTTGTTTATTTTACACCCATTCAGGGCCCTACCTATCTGGCCCCATACAAAGGGCTCTGCTTGGCTTACATTACTATTTGCCACTGGCACTTGACACAGAAAGGGTAAATCCAGTCCTGAGCTCCCTGCACTGGCCACCAGCAGCCAGAAGCTGATGTTGAATGCAGCAATTGGTATTTGCACCCTCGGTTTTCCCCAAGCACCTGTGCAGATATAGATTTCATTCCATTGCAAAGGTCAAAGTCCTTTGGTATTGCCTCAGTTAAAAGTACCTTTGCTTTCCTTGTTCCCATGGTTTGCTTAGACCTATGCAAGAGGGCTACAAAGAAGAGCACTCTCATGGCCTCAATACCCTGTGAAATCTTACTCCAGCATGGGATGTCCTGGAAGACACTGTGGACCCAAGCTTGCCATGGCAGGAGTTAGGACTTGCCATGGCTGGAGAAGCACAAACAAGGCTATCTGCTTTTCTAAAAAAGCAAAAGAAAATCCATTATGTGATTGGGGGTGTCAGTAAGAGTTAGTCTGAAGGATGGCCCCTTTAAGGAGGCAAGGAGGGAAGGAGTAAAAGCTTGAAAACAGAGAAACTTGCTGCTCATAGAGCTGTGCAGGGCTACCTATTAGTACCAACCATAAATCTACCTTCTCTGTGTTTTCTTAGCCTTCATGTGCTCCCAACACCTACTCATTGGGTAATTCTAGTAGTGCCTAAAGAAAACCAAGCTGTGCAGTAGGCGGAGCGATCGTGGACTTTCTTGTTAGATGGATTCTGTGTCAACACTACCTCTGGCAGCTACGGGGTATGTCCATCACCTCATCTTGAGATCCCACAGGATTACTTTCCAGATATCCGTATATACAACCAGAGGAATAAACTTCTTGGCAGTGATAACTGATCATTTGGAATAAAAGGTTGTAGGAGCTAGAAGCAAGACAGTGGTGGTCAGCGGAAGAGCATCATCTGCCTGAAATCAGCAATACATTCCCTCACCCTTGCACCCTGGAAAAACCACTGCTTTAAAGGACAAGTTCCAAGGTCCCTCTCTCAAAGGTCCCTTCAAAGCAAATCTTGCAAGAGTAGACACTTGGCAGACTTCTTGGTCCTCTCTGCACCTTTACTTGGGCTGATGCAAGTGTGGAAGCTAAGGCAGGGGTAAGAAAACACTGACTAGTGATGGAAATTTCTGGCTGGGAAACTAAGAAAATATGGAAGCAGGGTAGGACTGTGGGAAAGAGTGAGCTTTGTGAGAGAGGCTGGCGTTGCCTGACTTCTTGGGGCATGCCAGCCTGCTTTTAGCACACAGTCACAGACAGAATTAGCTGCCACCCCAGGAGGGAATCAGCTACATGCAGCTCACATAGAGCCATCAACCAATTGGGATGAGCACAGCAAGCCTGGGATTGGGAAATGGAAGGGTGGGTGTTAGGGTGTCAAGGGAGGCAGAGAGCTGGCCAGGGCCTGAGTACCGAGCAGGATCAGCACCTTAGAGCAAACAGTTTGCATTCAAACAAAAAACATTCCTGTTAAGATAATTTCTGACATTGTATGAAGTGGCTGGGGGAAGTACTGGCTTGCTCAGAAGTGACACAGGGGCTGAGTTTGAGGATGGCAGGCACCTTCAGCAGCTGCAGGCATGGGAGCACTAGCACAGACAAGCCACGTCACCCTGCCACCTGCTTCTCCTGCTGCTGCTGACAGGGGAGATAAGTGTTCAGTGCCTGTCTGACCACTGGTGCAGGAATGGAGAGCCGTGCTCAAGTGTGAGGGAGGAGGCTGAGGGACAGGAGAGAGCGTCCTGCTGTTCAAGCACAGCACCCTCACCTGTTGTCTTGTTGTCCTGCCTGGGAGCCCTGCCGCTACCAGTATGCCTGCCTGCAGGCAAAACTGGACTGGCACTCATGGCCAGGGAGATGCTGACAGGGACAGAGATACCCTGGGGCATGGACAGCCCCAGGGGCTGTGTCCTTGGGTGAGCCACTTGGGAATAGAGCAGAAGGAAAAGCAGTAAGCAACAAAGTGCAGCAAAACATCGTCACGAATGTGAGCACGTAGCTTTCTAAGGCAACACACTTTAAACACAAGCAAGAAGCAGAAAGGACAAAGGTAGAAAGAGACACAAACAAGTATATGAGCAGAATACCTGTGCTCACAGTCTTACTTTTAAGTCAAAATATTTTTTCCCCCAAGAATAAAATTTAGAAGGAAAAGTTAAAAGAAACTTAATTCCTATGGCTGTGAATGAAATACCTCAATCTCAAGAGACCAAAATGGGAAAAGTAAAGCTTATTTCAATTCTCACTAGATTCCCTTTTCAAAAGACACCTGGCTCAGACACTCTGAACGCATTTAATCACATCTGTCCTATTAAGCAAGAGTGAACAACCTAAATTGTATGAAAATTGTTGCTGGCCCAAACATGACTCACTAGGAATGAAAGCCAGCCCCATTAATTACTCTCTGTGGGATTCCCAGAAGTGCATTATTCACACTGACGTTCTAAGCACATTGTAGAACAGGAGGTAGAGGTGATAAGACCCTTGTTTGGATGCGGGCAGAGAGCTGCGCCTTTGGACTGAGCATGCATAAACTTGTGGGAGAGGGGAGTGACAAAAATGACACAGGATTCAGTATGATTAATCAACTCGCTGTAATAGAAGTACATAAAGGGAGACAGAATTAAATGTACAAAGAACTCGATGGGAATCAGGTGACCTATAATCAGTTATAAATTTGGATACCTCCTACCTGTAGCCTGTGCCTCCAACCCAGTGTCTCTCCTGACTGGTTGAGTATAAGCTCATCAGCACAGCAAGTGTCATACCTGGTGCCATGGGGCTTCCAAGTTTTTACAGACCTTCTGAGCTTACGTGACTGTCATATCTAAAAGTGATAATAAAACATATCTTAATGAAATAGTGAGTTACTGCATAAAAAGCCTTCTGTTCACAAAAACATAAAAACACTACTACATTCTATGCTAAACTACTTTTTTGGTGATGAACGTGTTAAAAGGCTGCTGTGCTGTTACTCTGAATTATTCTGAAAACACTCACCCTGATTATGCAGCCATAGGCATGTGCAGTTGATTTGAAGGAGCTAAACTTTGCATCAAATTTCCCCTGGGTACTGTGTGAAACTGCACAATAAATGAGTGTTGCTGTAGCCTGAACAGATACCGACTCTTCAGAGACAGGAAAATAAAAATGTTGTGGTGTTAAAATGTAACCCTGACAGGTCTATTACACTCTTCACAAAGTCTGATAGCTTTCTTCTAACAGTAGCTGTCTT
The DNA here is from genome assembly GCA_013400555.1 of Jacana jacana. Taxonomy (NCBI): domain Eukaryota; kingdom Metazoa; phylum Chordata; class Aves; order Charadriiformes; family Jacanidae; genus Jacana; species Jacana jacana. The sequence goes on from VZTM01039306.1 coordinate 19,464, forward strand.
GAAAATTAACGATGCATACTTTCCATGTTATCTCATTACTGATGCACAAGTCAGTAGGTTCAGATGAGATTCTGGCTAGATGGGTACATCCCTGATGGGTTCAGTGCACCAAAAAGCTTTCCTTCTGTCTATCTTCATTTTCCTGCTCAGTCCACAGAAACTTTCTGTGAGATCTTCCACTCTCTGTTGTCCTTTCCAGTTACCCATAAGACTGCTTTAGGTCTCCCTCTTGGGTTACAAGCTCTTTATGTTAGCACAAAAAAGGGGGCTTTTTTTTTGTCTGAAGTTTAAAAAGACCCAAAATATTTTAAATGGTGAAGCAGAAAAAAAGCCTTATTCTGTACCACCTTTTAAACTTCAGTAATATTTGAAAAGATCCAAGCAGATGAGAACTTTCCTCCATAAAGATGTATACAGCATTCAGAGCATCCAAACTCCCAGTGTAACTATTATGATAAATTCCCACTCGCTTATTATCACTGACTGACAATGCAGAAATTAATGTAGCTTTTAGCCTTTTAATTTGGACTTATTTAAAGTTAATTGATCTCTGTAGTCATATCTTAAACAGGCAAACCAGCTTTCTAAAGGAGTGTCTCTGTGTTTTAACACAACTTCTCGCCCACTCCCACCCAGTTGACTCCCTCCAGCACAGAAAAGGCCTGGGAAACTAGGTAAAACCAGCATTCTGAGCCAAAGGCTGATGGACTTGGCTCTGCCGGGAACACTCAGGATGTGGGGGAGCACAGCCCAGCACCCCTCACCCAGCTGGGGCCTCAGATTTCAGCAGACACACTCATGCCAATAGCTGATGGATATATGCACATCCAGCATTCCCAGTACAGGTGAAATCCCAAAATTGATGTTGTTTATTTCCTTTACATCTGAATGGTGGTTAACGTTGCTTGAGCTTATGCTGCTAACATCAATCGATTAATCTCTAAATGAGAATTAATGAAGATGAATGCTTAATACCAAGCTGGGCTGGCCAGGTGCCCAGGAACTGGGAGCTACGTGTTCTCCATTAATGGAATGCATTTACTCTCACTGAAGTGCAGAAGCCTGATTTTATTGTTATTCTTTCTAAATTAAAACAAAAAACCACAAACCCCCAAACCAACAAAGGGCAGAGGCAGAATATCTCATTGGTATTATAAGAAAAAAATAATAACTTAAGTTGTTGAATCTTAAAATCTTCAGTTCCATTCAAATATGAGGAAAAACTTCTGTACAGTGAGGGTGACACCCAGGGAGGAGGTGGAGTCCCCTTCTTTGGAGACCTCCAAGACCCGCCTGGTTGCAGTCCCGAGTACTGTGCTGTAGGCAGTCCTGCTTTAGCAGGGGAGTTGGACTAGGTGATCTCTAGAGGCCCCTTCCAACTCCGACAATTCCTTGATTCCGTGAGGTTTGGTGAGTAGGACAAAGCCCTCACTTTGGGTGGCATTTTAGTGAGGGTATTCCAGAAGGAGCTGGGAGATTTGGTATGGCTTCTCACGGGCAATGAGTGACAGGACAAGAGGGAATGGCTGCAAGCTGCAGCAGGGTAGGGTTAGGCTGGACATTAGGAAAAAGTTTTTCACAGAGAGAGTGGTCAGTCAGTGGAATCAGCTGCCCAGGGCGGTGGTGGAGTCCCCATCCCTGACTGTGTTTAAGAGCAGATTAGATGTGGTGTTGAGGGATCTGGTGTAGGGGAGAACTTGTAGAGTAGGGCTGACGGTTGGACTTGATGATCCCAGGGGTCTCTTCCAACCTAAATGATTCTATGATTCTATGAAATGAAATACTTCTGTCATCCTTCAAAGCACCTGATCTCCCAGGAAATAAGAACTTCTGGAACTGAGTCTGACTTAAGTCTTTCAATAGAAAGAGCACTACGGAAATTTCCTGGTTAACAAATATCTGAATTCATGCAAATTTCAGTTCCTTTCAATGCTGCCACATATGTTACAAGATCCCCAGTAAGTTGCTGAATGCTATCTGCTTTACAGAGGGTTTTTCTTTTTTTTCCATATTATTTTTCAATGTGTAAGTGGTAAAAAAAGAAACCAAGTTAATTTTTTAATATTTTTTCCTTCGAAAACTGAAAACTACACATTATCATTTTGAATTATGACTTATCACCCTTTGAATTATGACTTATCACCCTTTGAATTATGACTTATCCCCCTGCTTTTCAGCAGAGGTTGAATTTGTTTCATCTACCTCATCTACTTTGAACCATCCCAGAGCCATACAGCCACAGCCACGATAAAAACATTTCTTCTGCATCATCTAATAAAACTTGTAACAGGAAAGTTGGGATCTGCATCTATTTTAGATGAGTAGGCACAGGTATCTTTTCTAGCACCTTCCACTGGAATAACACATTCAATTTTTGTTCTGGAAAGCTCTTTGGCACTGAGAAGTCTTAGGTGCTCTCCCTGCTTCCATACTCTGGCTGAACTGAGACTGGTGGCCAGTTGCTTTGTAAGAGGAATGTCTGCTTGTGGAATGAAGGGAAAGGCACTATATGGGACTGTGGAAGCTGAAAAGCAGATAATTACTTGCTTTATGCTTATTTATGCTAGGGTTCAACTGTGGATCATCTGCCCAGGTGACCACTCTGCCTCCCAGACACACCTGCAGTGTGCAGGGTGATGGTAGGTCCTGGTATGTAGAAGGTCTGCTTGAGGGTAGGAAGGCTCTAGAGAGGGATCTGGCTAGGCTGGATCGATGGGCTGAGGCTGGTGGGATGAAGTTCAACAAGGCCAAGAGCCGAGTCCTGCACTTGGGTCACAACCACCCCATGCAGCACTATGGGCTTGGAGAAGACTGGCTGGAGACCTGCCTGTTGGAAAGGGACATGGAGGTGCTGGTCTACAGTTGGCTCAATATCAGCCAGGAGTGTGCACAGGTGGCTAAGAAGGCCAAGAGCATCCTGGCCTGCATCTGCAATAGTGTGGCTAGCAGAACTAGGGTCTTCATTGTCCCTCTGTACTTGACACCGGTGAAGCCCCACCTTGAATATTGTCTTCAGTTTTGGGTCCCTCGCTGCAAGAAAGACATCCAGGTGCTGGAGCAGGTCCAGAAAATGGCATCAAAGCTGGAGAAGAAGCCTGATGAAGAGTGGCTGAGGGAACTGGGGTTGTTCAGCTTGGAGGAAAGGAGGCTGATGGGAGACCTTATCACCTTCTACAACTACCTGGCAGGAGGCTGTAGCGAGGTTTGGGGGGTCAGTCTCTTCTCCCAAGTAACAAGGAAATGGCCTCACGTTGTGCCAGCGAGGTTTAGATTAGATATTAGGAAAAATTTATTCCCCAAAAATTTTATTCCCCAAAAGGTTTGGCAAACATTTGAAGAGACTGCCCAGGGAAATGGTGAAATCACCGTCCCTGGGAGTATTTAAAGTACAGGTAAGTGTGGCCGAGGTGGTTGTTTAGGGGTGGTTTTGGCAGTGGCAGGTTAATGACTGGACTCTATCTTAAAGGTCCCTTCCAACCTAGACAACTCCCAGAGTGAAAGTTTTACCTTCATTTCTAAGGTGGCATCACCCAAGATTTCATACCACAGCCACACTGCGAGCTGCACCTCTCAGCGCCCTTGATTTACTTAAAGAGCAGTAGATAGTTGAATGGTATTTAATTAAACAGGTGAAGCCATCTGAGCTGTGCTAGCTTGCTCCCATTGATGTAAGTGGAACTCTGGGTCATGGATTGGGACCAGGAAACCAGAATGACAAAATGAAAATTATCCCTCACCCACCTCCCCGTGGTACCCAATAACAGGAACTGCCAAATGCTCCTGCCCAGTTTCAGGTGTCTGCACCAGAATAGTTTTCATGTTAAACATACTCTGCATACATTTTACAAATCCATGTTGAAACACAGTTATGAGTATGTACAGGTGTACACACACACACATGCTCTAACACATATACATACACACACATAGGTATATACATATATGTAGGTTTATTTGCACAAATACTGGGCTGATCTCAAACTGGGATTGAATTGTATCTGGTCCTGAAGGTGAATATTTGATCCCAGCTTCATCCTGCAAGAAGATCAGACACATTAACTTCCAATCATAGAATCATAGAATCCTATGGTTGGAAGAGACCCTTGGGATCATCAAGTCCAACCATCAGACCTACTCTACAAAGCTTTCCCCTACACCANGGGGACAATCACCTCCATACTTCTGCTGGTCACACTATTCTTTATACAAGCCAGGATGCCCTTGGCCTTCTTGGCCACCTGGGCACACTGCTGGCTCATGTTCAGCCGCCTGTCGACCAGCACCCCCAGGTCCTTTTCTGCCAGGCAGCTCTCCAGCCAAACTGCCCCAAGCCTGTAGCCATCCATGGGGTTGTTGTGGCCCAAGTGCAGGACCTGGCACTTGGCCTTGTTGAAGGCCATGCCATTAACATTGGCCCATCCATCCAATCTATCTAAATCGTAGCTGATGAAAAAAAATCAAGCAGCTGGATGTTTTCACACTTACCATTTCCCATTTGGTTTGGTGGTGAGGTCCACACAAGCAAAGTGGAACCATTCAATTGGGCAATCCCTTAGAACTTCTCTTGCTGGAGCCAGCTGAAATCCCTTTTACATACTGGAGATAACGAGAACTCTGTTTTCACTGTGTTGAACAATAAAAGAATCATTGCAAGAAGCTATGTGTGTTCCTGGTGGAATTGTAAGTTCTTTGGGAACACTTTTCACATATTTTCCAGCAAAGTTAGACGGCTTTGTCCCAGCGTCTAATGCTACCCTGGGGGGATTAAGCTCTTTAGAGTTTGCATCCAGTTCTGCACAGATCCCAGGAAAAACATCCTGGCTGCAAATGTTTAGGTGAGAGGTTGAGCTGCTGCTCTGAGCAGCTCGTGGGCCTGCAGAACTGCAGTTTTGCCAGGAGACAGAACACTGGATTCTTTTCAGGGCTGGAAGGAATGATTTTCCCAAACTACTGCAAGAGATGCCACAGAGTTCTTCAGTTCATGGTTCTCCATGAAGCTGGGAGGAGTATGTTGATGCAAATCAGCATGCAGCCCAAAGTTCTTCAATTGCCCTATTTACTTGGTGATATAGTGCCATAGTACTTTCAGAGGTCTTAATCTGCCTATTTTTAAACCAACTATTAACCACAAACTGCAATGGCACCGGCACCGCAAGAAGGAAGCAGCAAGCTTCCCTGCTGTTACAAGCACCTATAAAGTAATTTGTAAAGTTCTAAGTTCAGATTTGACACAGCACTTGAGCACATGCCAACTCACGGTACGTTAAGTAGTCCCTCCGGCGTACATCTGTGAAGAGGAGGGAGAACGCTGTCAAACGCTTGAGACAAGATCACGCCGCAGGAGCGCGTATCTACAAAATAGCGTGAACTGGTGAATATTTCAACTCAACGAATACCTTCTGAATCCTCTAAGAGGGGAGACGGAGTAAATCTGGCAACTGTAAATCTGAACCGCCAGACACAGGATCTGATGATTGGAAAAGTGATGAAAAAGCTATAAACCACCATAAAACCCAGCAGGGTCAAAGGACAGGTGATATCTTCTGCCAGCTGACCTTGTACCAGCTTCTCACCCCTGGGGGTTGTTCTAACCTGTTATATTTCTACTCGTTCCTGAGGCACATTTTTATCTCTTGGAGCAGCTGGGGGGCTGTGCTTCCTTTAACCTTGAGAAATGGAGCCTGCGGACATCACACCTGATGGCTAAGTAAGAACTGATTGAAAGGGGAAACTGAGGCAGGCTCTTACACCCCCAGTGTGTAAACAGGGAAGGGTGAGGACAGTGGCAAAGGTCCTTCTGGCATTGCCAAATCCTCCAACGGCAGCTACAGCACTAACCCTTCCTCCCCGCTAGCGGCGTTCCCACCACCGCTCCTGTACCCAGCCTGGCACCACTTGGCACGAGCGCCCTCCCACACATTTACAAGGAGCAGGTGGATGAGGTGGACTAACGGGATCCTTCCCCACAGCACAGAATAGAAAATACTTAGCAATTTAGCACGAACTAGTAACTCCATATTTATATTCAATGGAAGGAACTGGACCTGCAATAATCACATTTCCTGTATTTTGAGTATTATTATAGACAACACAAACCAATGCAAACGTTTTAAAAGTGCAAGAATGATGCAAAATGACTTCTGTTGTAATGCAAAGCAAATGTTGGCATTCAGAAAAGCAACAATAGGAAACAGATCAGATAAAGCACCAATTTATACAGCCCAGGAGAAATGCAACTCTTCTACGGGTTGTTTCCTACTGGAAGACAAGAAAACAGATCAATCCCAGACAGCCAAGCCTCTGGAAGAGTAACTAATCCACAGCATTTGGAAAGCAGCTTTGTACACAAATTTCCAGACAGAATGTAAATATTATTTGATTTCTTGCCCTGCATAGAATCATGGAATCATTCAGGCTGGAAGAGACCCGTGGGATCATCGAGTCCAACCATCAGCCCTACTCTACAAGTTCTCCCCTACACCAGATCCCTCAACACCACATCTAATCTACTCTGAAACACAGTCAGGGATGGGGACTCCACCACCTCCCTGGGCAGCTGATTCCAGTGACTGACCACTCTCTCCGTGAAAAACTTTTTCCTAATGTCCAGCCTAACCCTACCCTGCTGCAGCTTGCAGCCATTCCCTCTTGTTCTGTCACTCATTGCCCGTGAGAAGAGACCAGCACCAACCTCCCTACAATGCCCTTTCAAGCAGTTGTAGAGAGGGATGAGGTCTCCCCTCAGCCTCCTCTTCCTCAAACTAAACAATCCCAACTCCCTCAATCGATCCTCATAAGCCTTATTCTCCAGGCCTCTCACCAGCTTCATTGCCCTCCTCTGTACTCGCTCCAGCACCTCCA
>VZTM01039306.1:26418-50502 GCA_013400555.1 Jacana jacana
ACCACTTGTGACCGGCCGCCAGCTGGATTGAACTCCATTGAGCACCACCCTTTGGGATCGTCCTTCCAGCCAATGCTGGATCCAGCAGATCATACGCTCACCCAGGCCACGAGCAGCCAGTTTTGCCATGAGAATGTGTGTTGCTCTGCTTTTTGTAATACTTGTGTTGGTTTATAATACTTGTAGAGTAGGAACTCTTTGTATTACTGACGTGCTGAAATGAGCTGTTGATGAAGTCCCCACCTCCTGTAAAACACCGGCACCAAAAACTAAAGCTATGGGACCAGCCACCATTCGAGGAAAAAACAACAAACCAAACAAAAAAATCACTGTCCTGCTTTGAAAAGCGAGATAACTAAAAATACAAGTATGGCAATATAAACCTAAAAGAGTTTTCACAAAGTGCATAAAGTTTGATTGTATCAATTCCCTTAGGAAAAAGGTCTTGCAAAGGAATACCCAACGCAAGTGTTGAACCCCAGTTCTCTGCTCTTTGAGTTCAGGAGCGAGTGTTGTGACCCTCAATTCCCACTTCTCAGGTAACACAGTAATATTCACTTAAACCCAGCAACTTTGGGTCAAACAACATACATATGTTTATTCTTGTAACTATACTTACAAGTAAGGCATTTCAGCTTCATTCTGGTAGTTACTTGAAGGGCTACTATACGTATTTCTCACGAATTGCTGAAGAATGGCATTATCAGTTACACTTGGAAAACCCATTTCTGAAAATGGAAACGCATTTAAAACGAGAACAAGAAATAAAGAAGCTAGACTTGAATCCAGCCTTCAGATTATTCCCCTAAGAACAATCATACTGCTGATTTTCTAGCCCTTTGACTCCACAAGGAGTTATGTAGGAATGTTTTGCTGGTGAAACCGAGACCCAGACACTGTAGCAAAAAATTAAATATATCATAAAAAGACAGACTGGAAACTTCAAAATTACTTGGAAAAGTGATGAAGTGTCTGAGCAAGTACCAGGACAGACACAAGGTGATTCCAGAACTCTTAAGAAATTTGCTAAATTTGTAGATTCATTTGAGGCTTATTAACCTAAAGTCTCTGGAGAAGCTGTTGATTTATGGATTCAGTTGACTGTGAGTATTCAAGCTCAGTTTTTCATCCCAGACCAGGTACCAACGACAGGAACTAAACAGAGCAAGATTCACAAAGCTGAGATCCTCAAGTATGTTAATGTCCTCCTGGGAACCTGAATGGAGGAAAACACAGAAAAAGTTTAGATCACAAAAGAAGCCAAGAGGCAACACAGAACTGTATGGTTAATATGCAAACAGAAGTGCTGCATGTCCACATTTCTATTTGCATTCTGTTTAAAAAGTTTGGATTTAGACTTTCCAGGTTAAGTGCTTGCATTTTTACATAGAACAAGAAAGAAACCTCTCCTTGATAAATCTACCGGAGAGTGCACAGCTTCATCCTTCCTCTCAGTCTGCCTTCTCAAATGTAAAGCCCTCTAACTATTACAGTCAGCCCTGGCGCTGGAAGAAGGAGCTTCAACTGCAGAAGTCTACTGAGACCTCGTTAATGAGCTGAGACCAGTTAGCCAAATCACTTTTCTAACTGGACAAGCAAGAAAGAGACAGAATCTTAAGAAACTATTCTTTAGCATTTTTAAATGATCGATGATGCAGTAAATTAGATTATCCCCAACCTGAAACAAACCTGCAGCAATGGAAAATGGATAGGTTAATAGCAATAATGTTACAAGAGCATCTAGTTTTGGAGTATCTCTCAAGCAGTTAGGGTTAGGCTGGACATTAGGAAAAAGTTTTTCACAGAGAGAGTGGTCAGTCAGTGGAATCAGCTGCCCAGGGAGGTGGTGGAGTCCCCATCCCTGACTGTGTTTCAGAGTAGATTGGATGTGGTGTTGAGGGATCTGGTGTAGGGGAGATCTTGTAGAGTAGGGCTGATGGTTGGACTTGATGATCCCAAGGGTCTCTTCCAACCTAAATGATTCTACGATTCTAGTTGGTGCACAGTCCAAAGGTTACTTCTACTACTAGGTTTGATTAGAAAAATAATTTTGCCCCATCACAAAAGAAATTGCTTTTTCATTGAAAGACTAAATGTTTTCAGAATCTCTTTTTGATTAAAGCCCAAATAGTTTTACCACATACAATTTCCAAGTAAGTATTTTAAAATGTAAGTTAAAACTGTATCTTCATAGAACCAGCTCAATCTTCATAAAACCAGCTCAGGCTACTGTATTTATATATCTTAAAGGTATTATTGAAGCCTAATATTTCACATCCAGAAAGCATTTGAAAGAAGGCTCTGCTGACATTTCTGTACCACAGCCTTCTAATTAGAAGAGGAATTGCTAAACGTTGGCTTGGGGCAATCCACCTTTTAGAATAAACGCTCTGCTGGATCCCCAGCCCCAGTACACAAAACTGATGAGGAGCTTTACTTAATCCCAGTCGTGCTGGTCCCCTGCCTTCATCTTGTGTTCACACAACGTACTTACAGTAACAGCAGCAATTTATTTCCATGTAAAATAATACTGTTATTACTGTATGCAATGAAGTTGTAGCTTCTCATTTACTAAATGGAATTTGGCAACTAAACCCAAATGTCAGTATCATATGACAGCACAGAGGCAGAGCAACAGGAAGAGTTCTGCAGAAGAGTGGAAAAGGCTTTGGAACTCCATTCTGAGTTTATTCTGTTCTAGCACCAACGTTTGCTCTTTTAAATGATTTCTCTGTACTAGTACTGTACTCCCCTTTGGAAGCTCTGCTCTTTGATTGATCTTAGAAGCAAAATGTCCCTTTCACACTAGCTAGTTTTTGACCTTTAAAAATTGATAGGATGTCTTTCATTAATAAAAACCAACCACCCAGCACGTGGGTTAAAGTATCTGGGTCACAAAACTAAATGTATACATTTTGTATGACAGATCACTTTGTCCTTGTATTAGATTTTAGCAGCACAAAAGCATTTAGCCACTCCATTTTGTGTAATGGTATTAATATACATAGCTTCACTTTAATGGTTTATGGTTTTAACTTCAGCTCAGATTCAAATGAAGCTCAGCAGCACAAAACACAGGTTTAAATGAGCCAATCCAAATACAAACTTAAGCCAAATTCTATTAACTACAAGATGCCTTTGTATTTAACATTTAATCCAAAAGGCAAAGCTTTATTTGGTAGTGCCCAGTAACACCAAAGAACTTAGCTTCTGCTACCTTGTTATTCTGCTCTAGAATCCATTTGTTTAGTAATTAATGTGATTCCTTTGGAGACAGCTGGTGTCATTATCCTGATCCAAAAAGAGTAGGAACTCTTATAGATATGTGATACTATTTTAATAAAGACAAATATTTAAAATTTGAAATGAGCATACCCAGGGTTTTCTTCAGTTCTCCAGAACACCCTAAATAGAAGGCTTACTTCTTTTAGCTCTCTTTGACTTTGAATAACCTTCTTCATTCTGTTAACAAAAAAACCAAACAAACAAAAGGCAAAAAACAGTAAACCAGACAAGCCATAATACTAAGCTAACAGCTCAACTAAAAAGTTCTTTTACTCTTCAGAGAAGTGTTTAACAGTGTCCCAAGCCAGCACCATTGTGTTTTAATCTGGAGAGAGGAGGAATCCCACTAATGAGCAGTGAAGAGTCCATCCCTACCCCAGTTAATAGACAAGTCTGCCTCCTATATCCAAGACTTCACCTGAAGCTTCCACCTTGCTTGGCTCCAGCAGTGGCAGCGCTGCCCTGGCAGTGTGTCATGCACACTGTGGGAATTTGCTGTCTCCTGACACTTCCCAAAAGTAGCTTCCAGTGCTCAGGTTGGCACTGGTGCTACCCAGAGTCTGCCTCCAACGAGAAGAATGGCATGGGGCACTCATGACACATGACTAGGGCAGGACTGTGCCTCTTCCCTGTCCCAGTAGTGCTGCCAGACCAGCTACAAGCTTGTCCAGTCTGCCCAAGTTCCATGCTTACGAGCCCTAGTGTGGCTGAGTCATTCCCAGTGGCAGGCAAATGACTTTAGCACTTAATTCATATTATGATGGAAGGGAGTCTGAAGGGAGACTTCAGTACTCAGATCCCTGGGGTGGTTATTCTTATAATCACAGCTATTTTTAAAGTTGCTGTTTTTCTTCTGCATGAGACTGACTCCTGATTCTACAGTGCTGGGCCTGTAACTAGGGACTCAGTTGTGGCCCTGTAGAAGGGCTTTTCCCAGCTGCATTTGGATGGGGCCAGCTCAGAGCAGCTGGGCTGGCTTTTCCTACACTGACTCCTGTCTTCCCTCCTGCAGCCTGAGCCCTAGGGTATGAGCATGTTCCTGCAGCAGGCCCCTGAGGCTGCTTTACTGGCCCCCTTAGCTGTGCAAGGAGAGCACAGACTGCACTCCTTTAACTACCATTAGAGGTTACAGAATTGTCTTGCCTTTGGTTTTAAAGGCGTAACAAAAGCAAAAGATGACAGACAAAATTTAATGCTAACAAATGCAAATTAAGTGGAAGAACCTGAACTATAGACACATACTCTGAAATTCCTGATCAACAGTAACTGAGTATGCTGACAAGGTAAGTTTATATAGTGCACCGTGTGACTGGGCAAAGGTACTGCAGATCATGTGTGGGTAATGAGACCTCAGATGATCATGCCTGAAATTAAATAGAACAGGCAAGGGAACCTGAGTGAAAAGGGCACTGAGTGTGTGCAACTTTTAGAATAGAATTGTCCAGGTTGGAAGGGACCTTTGAGATCATCGAGTCCAACCATCAACCTAACACTGACAAAGTGTTTCTGACTGGCTTGTTTCTCTAGAGTTACTGCACAGTATTTTCAGTGAGCTATTAGCAGAAATAATACATACATTTCTATGTAAGAAAATAAAATTGTACTAAATGTCAGAGACCTGGGACCTGTTCCTTCTAACAGGCATCATTTGTAGGTAGTAAAAACGCAGAGAATGTGGTTGTAAAGAGAAGCAGGTGGAAGCTACAACAGAGTTTTAAGGAACTGATACTGAGAAACAGAAGTGTAGTCCAGTGGTAGGTAAAAGCAATATTTAAGAATACAGAAACATATTTTGAAGAGGAATTTAAAAGTACACACTATTACACTATTATCATTACAGCAGCATCCAGGGGAAAATAAAAAAAATAATCATATTAGAAACCTATCTAATTGCTGATTATGATCCTATCTAGTAATACAATAACAACTTAAATATATTAAACAATTGAGAGAAGGTAACTTTAAAAAACCCCAGAATTAATTAGAAATAGCATTCTGGATCTCATCTCTACAGAAGGTACTGAATTTAAGCACTTAAGATGAGACACTTACAGAGCCAATGAGAATGCCCACAGTTGTGCTGGGCAGGATAAAACAGTTTTCTGTAGAATCAGGAAATCTGCTTCAGAAACATGTTTACATTAAGTAACATCATTAAACGTTTTCATTTTAGTAGGACCTTTTCCAGGAGACAAAATGCACACGTGAAGTACCAGTAACACAACCAAGAGTTAAGGTTAGTATTAACCAGAGCAGGCTCGGTGAGGTTTCCCTGATTTAACTGTAACATGCTAAAATGAAAAAGAAAAAAACAATAATTCTTTTTTAATCTTTTAATTCAGGTCCCTGCAGGCTGGATTAAGATGTGTATGTGTTGGGGTTTTTTACCTGCCTTCTTCTGGCACAACCTTTCCTTACAGATGCTTCTGCGTTGCTCCCTTTGACTGAGGAAGTTTGTTTTGAGGTCAGTGTTTCACGTGACGGGTACTCACTCCCTGTAATCATCTTAAAGTAAAGAAGTTCATACCTTCATTAGCAAAACAACCTCCAGTATTTTTCTACTTGTTCATATGACCTACTTTTCTTTTCCCAAAAGGTGCCCTCATAACAAAAAGTTGAAATGACCTACCAATTTACACTTTATAGGTGAAAAAAACTCATAAGCACAACACATTAATCCATGTGCCCGATCTGTGAAATAACATCCCCATAAAAATTGCTCTGAAATCAGCTGAGCTGTTTAGTTCATTGAAAAGCAGGCAGAATAATAGAAAATCCAGCTTCAGAAGTACCTCTAGTGGTCATATGGTCATACCTTCTACTCAAAGCAGAGACAAGTTAGATCATGTTGCTTTTGGTTCCATCCAACCAAGTTTTGAGAATTTTAAAGGATAACACCTCTACACCCTCTCCTTGCAATTTGTTTCAGTACATACCCACTCTCACTCTGAAGAGATATCTTATGTCCAGCAGGAATTTTTCTTGTTGCAACTTGTGGCTTTAAGGAAATTGTAATGAAACTTGCTGTCCTGGTTTCAGGCCAGCCCTGCCCAAACCACGACGCTTGCATTTGCAAGACTTCCACGTTTGCCAAACACACGCTGCAGTCACCACTACACAACTGGTGAGGTCTGAGATCCCTTCCAAGAGCTATTCATTAATATGGTTTCACATGAAGACAGACTGAACACCGAAAATTTTACCATGATAACCTTACACAACTCTTGATAAACAGATAAACTACCATAAAGAAAGGAAAACTCATTATGCCACCTTAAAAGTCCCAAATAAGTGTCTCTGACAACACAGTAAACCACCTTCCCTTTTGGAAAAAAAGCAGCAGTGGCTGAAAACATTAACATATGGCAGAAGTTTTAGAAAACTACATTGGGAATGATGGTAGAAAATGATGGAAGGCATGTTCTTTATTGCTTAGCATTGTTTTAGAATACACTGAATTTGTGAAAACCGGTGTGAATGAGCCCTCTTATTTACTGTACCTGTTCAACGTTAGGTTGGGAATGATGACTGGTTGTCTTGGCAATAGAGTCCTCAGAATGGCACGCTGATTTTTTGTCTTCATTTCTGGCGACGCACATCGTATCGTTTAAGAGAGATTCGTGAATATTTAACCCTGCCCCTTCATTTGATCTCTCTGTTTGTTGCTGTGATAAACCAAAATTTGTCATTTCATTGCCCAATTTACAGATCTGCAAAGGTTCTTCCTTTGACTGATGAGGCTTCTCAAGAACTTGTGGGGTATCTGGACTTGCAAACTTTTTTCCCCTTCTTGCACTGGAAGCAGGAGCTGCATATGTATTCAAACTCAGACAGATGTTTGAGTTCTGAAGCACTGACCCAACATTCGTAAGAAAGGAAGGGAAATTTGCCTTTGTGTCACTGACTTCACTTGAATTCCCACCTGAATGATTAGAAAAGTCAGAATTAGTCATTTGTCCACCAGACACTGTTTTCCATCGAAACACAGGTACACTCTGCTTTGGGCTTCTTTTGGTGTTCATTGCCTGAGGTGTGCTGCTGTGAGTAGGATTTTTCACTGACAAGCTTGGAGTAGGCTGGTAAAGCTGGGCTGGGCTGGATTTGCACACAGTCAGCATAGAAGATGAAACACCCCTAATTTTTACTGCTGAATGTCTTTCAGCATTTTCTCTTTTCTTCCCATCCACTTGCTTTGTGGGCTTTCCGTTCATTTGCATCAACTTTCCTTTGAAAATTGGTATGATTTTGCTGACTTTTGGGGGGGGCAGTTCAAAGGCTGAATTCTCCGGCATCCCGAAAGACTTCACAACCAGTAACTCCGGTACTCCCGGCATCTGTCTATTATTCACTGACTTCTCTGTTCCTTCAACGCTCGCCTTTTCCGTACCCTTCCAGCTACTGGAAAAGCCGTGTGTTCCTGGCTCTTTGACCAACCGCCCCACCCAGTGGCTGCTTTCCATACTGCACGGCGAAGAAATTCTCGGCAAAGTCTGTTTTCTTGGAGGAGCCTGCGTTAGGGACACTACACAAACCATCTCACCATCCAATTTCATATGCTTAGATTTTATTTCCTGCAATACAAGAATTGCTGAATTGAATGAACCGGAGTTAAAACTCTAATAGTGCCACCTAATGCATGGATATACGTACCTACCTCGTGTACATCACAATTATACACCCAGACATTTTTTCCTGGTTTGAATCAGAACAAACTATATCTATTTTTAAACAATATTTTTGGGAGGAAAGAATTAAGTTACAATTATTATCCTTGTTTATGCTTTCAAACTGGGTAATGCCCACCCTTTCTGAGGGAGTCTGCAGAGACTTTTGACTGACAGGGCCCCTCATTTCTTAAGAAGGGCACCTGTATTCTGAGCAAAAGACAGTTTGCATGACTACAAAAAACTGCAGATGGCAGAGAGGAGCCCTTCCAGCTTTGATCACTGAAAAGACATAAACAAGAGCTGCTTTATGAAAAGGGATTATAGTGCTTTAGAATCTCTGCAATTCCTGTCACTAGTCTTTGTTCAGAATTAATGACTTCATTTTTTCTTTCTCACACTACTACCAACAAAATTTGAGTCTCAGCCTTTGTCACAACCTCAAATTAAAGGAGTTTTGCTTACTTGCCTCCTTTCCATCACCAGCCACCGAGTAAAGTTTATAGCTTGACTGTTTTAAAATGTGTAAATCCACATAACTTTATGTTGTTAAAAAATAAATTGTAATAATAATAATAATAATAATAGTAGTAGTAGTAGTAGTAGTAGTCGTCATTCCTGTTGTTATTGCTGGTATGGAAAAGGTGCAAGAAAGTTCTGGATAACCAAATGTAAAATAAGGTCTATAGAATTGCAAGTATTGGTTCCAACTAATTAACACTAAGTCTAATTTTTGATGTGTTTATCATGTGAACAACATAACAATGGCAAATAGCAGTATATTTAATTACACATTTAATTAACAGTTGCATGGTTGATAGTAGTTAGTTGTGAGAAGCACAGTTTTATGCTCTTACTGCGTTCTGAATAGGATAAAGACCACTTCATAGCAGGAACAAAGTACATGCTATTACTATATTTATAAAAAACCTTAAACCCACCGGAGCCCTGGAGAGTTCCTGTGCAGCATAAAGTGCTTTACTTGTCATCTTCACTGGAAATCCACATAGATGTGGAAGATTATGCTTCATGTCAGAAAGAAAAGAGTTCAACACACTTTCTGAATCTGTTCTAGGGAAATACTGCACTGGCTGACTTCGAATGCAACTTAAAGGGTACCTGAGTGAGTGTTCAGATATGTAACAAGTTTCTTTACATTTCTATAATTATGGATCATCTTAGAATCATAGAATCATAGAATCATTTAGGTTGGAAGAGACCCCTGGGATCATCAACTCCAACCATCAGCCCTACTCTACAAGTTCTCCCCATCTTCATTGAGAAGAAAGCAAGAACATGTCTAAGGCTTTTTCAAAATGGTATAAAGTTGACTTCAACATGATTATACCATTCTAACCTACCCTAGTAACAACTACTCAATGTAAGCAATCCTTATCTAGTCTTTCCTACCAGGAAAATTCTCTTTACAAAGATAATCTTTGTTGGCCATATTTTTACAGTAATTTCATTGTTCCTTTACATCACCATTTAAAGTGGCATTATGGTGTTTACAGAAGCTGTAAAGCAAGTTGATCTATTTAATTTATCCAATATTTGGACAAAGATTTGACTAAATATTTTGTACCCATTTGTCTAGTGAAACAATTCCCCACTGACTTCTATGTAATTATGGAAGAAGAAAATATGGCACATTCAAAAATGAAAAAAAAAAACAAAAATATTCTGAAAGGATACGTAAAGAACCTTTCCCCTATTGGTTTGAAGTAAACACTGAAGTATGTTTTTGTCTCTTCAAGATCCTCTGGGAGAACATAGCCATACTTTAAAAAACCACCACAAATTAGTATTACAAATACAAACTCAAAAGGTACAACAAAGGCAGGGAAAAACAAAAGCAGTGCATGTTGTTTCTTACCAGACTCTTCCAGTGCATCTGAAATTCTTCATATGAATGGAAAGGAGATTCTGGAGGAATTACATGGCTGATGTTTATGATTTGACCCATTTTCATGCTGTGCATAGGTAAAGAAGGGGGATGTTTAGAAATGGTGTCAGAAAACTCAGCTGAAAATATACTGGACTTTTGGGAAAGAAAGGTAAATTTAATTTTTGGCATTGAAAGTATTTATGAATTATTTTTACGTTTTGAGGGCTAATACCTTTAGGTCATAAGGATGTAACAGAATAATAGCAGTATTTCCAGAAGTATAGAAAAGAACTTGGCACCTACACATCTAGTTTCTCCTCTGTTACACTCACTACCAGTGAATGTAGAACAAAAGCACATATATCATTACTTCTCATATTTTTGTGATGAAAATCATAAGTGAAAATAGAGATAGTTTGTGGCAAAGGTAGAAATATGGTTTTTTCTTTAAATTGTCACTTTCTGCTAAAAGTGTATTCGAGAAAAAATAATGCTCTTGCACATCACAGAAGTAGCAGAGAGATTGCTAAAATTGAAATAATATTTAAATGTGTAAGTTTTGATTCACTGAGTTACTTTTCTCATTTTTTATAACACTGAGGCCATGACAGTAAAAAAAAGAAAGATCCCTGAATGTGAAACAGACTGTAAAACAGGAGTGTTCTTATCACCAGTATCAAATTCACAATTTGCATAGCAAACATTCCAGGAAATATTCGTTTCTGCTCAAATGCAAACAGTCCTACCTTGGCAAAACATAGCACCAGTTACTTAGTATTGAATGTTGGTGAATAACTGCATTTTCATTGCTGTTAAACAGCTTTAAAATGTTTGTTGATATATCAAAATCTCCCAGCTTAAAAGAAAACAAACAAAAAAATTATTTGTTATTTGCAAATACTTCTACACAGCAGTACAAAATTTAAATTTTCAAAAATAATTGTGTAGCCCAATACCCTGAAGCTTATACATTATTATTCTTCTATCAGGCCTCACAGACTGATTATTTCAGAAGATTTTCCCCTTAGCAAACTGCACGCTATTGTACATTAGAGCCTACACTTCCAAAAGTTATGCAGGTACAAGGTTTAAAGGTTATTTAAATCAGTGAAATTCAAAATTTATTTGAAGTGTTTTAATAAATAAAGAGTACAGAAGGAAGTTCTCAAACTGAGAACTTAAGTCCAAATCAGAGACGTGTTTGACAGTCTAGTAATTGTGTTTGCCACCTTGCCTAACCAAGTGTGACGATCCAAGCAACAGAATAAACGGGTCATATAATTTTACCCCGTGAGAAGTCAAAAAACACTGTGCATTTTCACAGTGTGAAAATATTTGACTGCAGGATCCCATCAAACACTGAGAATTAGGAAACCTTTTCTCACTATATGGTCTACCAGGGTTTTCATTCATCCACTGACAAGAAAATCTGACCATTTTTGTTTTTAGAAAAGTATTAAAATGACCAAGCTGATAATGGAGCCGTGTCATGATTGCTTCCAGCATCGCTTTGTGTCATTTTGGAATTGGATTCCCGTAGACAGCTTTAATTTTTAGGCTGTCCAACTAGGTCACAGATGAAATCCTATTATTCTATTCAAAGAAAGAAGAGTTTGGATCAGAAATACTTGTTTTCAAAGAAATCAGCAAGCCTCACTAGTGTATGCCCCTGGCCGTATGGACATAGTGAACAGAAGTGACACGGCTGTCAGAAAGGATGGTAACTTTTCAACCTAAATAATTTCTTAAACAATGTCTTGATTGTGCTGGCAAGCAGGATAATTTAGTATTAGCTCCAGTATTTTGGAAGCTGCATAGAAAATGAAGCAGATTCCAGAATAAATATATATGGGGACTTCAAACATAGTGCTGACAACTTACCTGTAGCTTCACTTTAAAGACGTTACTCAAAACTGCCTATGTGTTACAGTGAGATAATGAAGCCTTCTAAAAAACACTCCTAGTAGGAAATCTAGAATCATGAAGACACTTAACTACTACATTGTTAGCAGTTTTTGAAAGGTCTCTTAATTAGTCTGGAATCTCAGTTTTACAATGCTTGCTAGAATGCATCAATATAGATATAATAAGGATGTTATGCACTAATAATAGATGCAGGTAGTCAGTGCATACTATTACTGTCAACACTCCTAGAAATAAGCACTTCTGTACCCATCACGCGCTCATGGCAAGTCACCTAACAGAAAAGAAGATAAAGATTAATAATAACAAATACAAGCCCAGAAAGTGTAACTGTTTTATACCTCAGGGGGTGGCAACCGAACTGAGCAAGCCTCCACACTGATGCAAAGCTGTCTCTCTGACACAGTGAGGTCTAGAACTAAAATTTAAAAAAAGCACAAAGCTCTCTTCTGAACTACAGTTCATCTATTAGAAAGCTAAACCAAATGTCTATTTAATGTAAAAATCAAAAGCCTAGACCTCTTCAGCGTGAAAACTAAAGTTAATTGCATTTCAACTGTGAAAAAGTTAAATAATAATTGCTATCCACACAGTACACCTCCCTAGGAACTCATGGCTGTCCATGCAACTAGGTGCTTGAGACTCATAACCTGGATACACAAATACCCCTTTTCAAAGCAAATTTAGTTCTTGTAACAATTGGCTGTTCTGAGTCATCTAGCCCAGATCAGCATCCAGAAGTGGTTGATAGGAAAGACTGTATGAGCAAGACAAGCATCTATTCACACGTCTCCAGAACGTCCACACAGCTGCGAGCAAGCTCCAGCACAGGGACCAATTGTATTATGTTCCTTAACATTTGTCCCTGCTACAAATTCAGGCTTCAGTACACCCAAATGTAATCTTTCACTTTCATGCTGGGATAGAAACATTACTTTGTGATTTCTGCAAGAGCGAAGGAGCAGGCTTTCCCACTTCCTTGTGAGCAGAAAACACAGTGTGTGCAGGACAGACACGTTAGCTCATCTTTCTCTCAATTTTTATGGAACTTACACATCACTTGCAAGACTCGAAATTTGAGGCAAATTCATTTAATTGTCACAATCATAAGTTTAAAATGGCAAACTTCAACCTGTGGCCGTAGAAAAATCACTTATTTTGGGGGTAATTTTTCAAAGGTGCAGTTGAGCTGACAACTGTTACGTGTGGAGCATCAGCTGCCATAAAGTGTATTTTGGCAGAGGTTGTATCAGAATGGAAAACAAAACAACACTATGTTAGTACTACCAAGATCGTGGCAGTATGAAAGCACATAATTATTCCTTCATCTCACAAGTTTACCATTAACAGAATATTGGACTTACCAACAGCATTTTGCCTTCCTGAACGAGACAAAAAATCTCTTCCTTAATAAATAAAATACATAGACATTATTTTCTAAATCATATGCCTCCCATCTTTCCAAGAAAAAAAGAAGAAATCAGAGTTTCATTTGCATGTATCATGAACGCTGAAAGGTTTGTTCTTTAAAGGAGAGAAAACCCCTCTATCAATTAACTTTTTACTGATTCATTAACATCATATATAAAAAAGAAAGATATGTGAAAATATAGTAGTGGACAGCAATTTGGACATTGCTTTTTCCTCCCAGTAAAGGAATTACACATAGAATTTTCTTTAATTGACTAACAGTTAATAAATTCTCAGGTGCAGAAGCAAACCTGTAGAGGATCACTATATATTTTACCATATACCATCAGTTTTGCCCAGCTTCAGCAACATATACGATTAGACAAGCTGCATGGACCAGGGTCACCTTCCTGTTCATCAATGTCTTTTGTTGAAACCAGTTTTATATCAGCCACCATCTAGCTGTCTGCTTCTAGATGCTACTCCTAGAGAAGTTGATTTCATTCAGAGAGGTATATATTGTGAAGGTATCGAAGACAAGATACTGCTAATCTTGTGTCTGGAGATCAGACAGTAACATATATGCACTTTTCTCACTGTATATTTGGAATGATCTATAAAATTGCTCTACTTCATGAAAGCACACCACAGTATCTGGAAAACCTCTGGGTTTCCATATTTTAGCAGTTCACGTTTATCCTACACAGGAGTTAGGAGGGAGATGTCAGGCAAAGGAACTATAATCTAAAAAGACAGAGCTTGGTAGCAGGAGATGGCCTAACAGATAAAACCACAAACCACTTCTGTATTAGAAAAGCATGCAGACCACGTGCAGAGGTATCGCTGACAAAAGCACAAATCCAAAAAACCAGCCAAATTTTCAGACTACATTTCCTGAGCAACAGTATTTGGTTTGGAGATGATTCATCTGGTTGAACTATTTATTTGATCTCTTGATTATTTGAGCCAAGGTGGAAGATGAAAAAGTGAATGAAAATGTCCATTCAGATTCATAACTTTAACCACAGACTTAGATAAAGGAACAATAAAAATGCAATCAAAGAAAAAAATGCCATAGGATATAAGAATGAAATAATTTAACATAATGAATGACATAATGATGTAAATTAAATTATTCTGGAAATTAAATTACTGACAATAAATGCAACAATCAAGAAAGCTAAATGCTTGATCCCTGACCCAGGTAAGTCAAATACCTTGCACCAAGAGATGACCAGCCTTGTTCCATCTAGGTGCAAGTCTGGCTGTAAGTGTGTAGGAAAGACAGGTCTGGAGAACGGCTGGACTAACTGGTTGTGGTCCTTCCAGCTAATAACACCAGTGAGAAAAGAAAAATACACTATTAATAATTTAACAGATTTTTTCTAAAGGCTTCAGGGACAATTTTATCAAAGATACTGCTACTGCGTCTTGGCTCAAAATCTTAGTATATGTTACACAGCTTTATTTTCATCTGCTTAGCTACAAAAGGAAGCTAACACATATTTTGATGTTGGCATTTAGATTTCCTGTGTCAACATGGTAAGTATGTTGCTCTACAATTCTTTTAATGTTCTCATGAAGCTGATAATAGACTTGGGGCAATGATTAATTGAACTATACGGACTACTTTACTAGATATGCATCTCTTTCCAGACAAGGGCACAACATAAAAAATTTACATATATTAACTCTGCTGTCAAATGCAAGATCAGAGAAATTTTCTTCCAATCTCAAGAACAGCAGAAAATGTAGTTTTGTTCACCCAGCAGTACTCCTTGCCTGACTGCTTGCCTGCCCCGCATAACATTCTATTAATAGTACTATTCAAGAAAAATAAACTAAATACGATGGGTTCAAAAGAGTTAGCTAATACACCAAGAGGATGTTTCTAATGAGATCCTGCAAGGATATGCTTGCAGCTCATGGCTATTAAATATGCTTCAGTCTAATGGCTGCTGTTGGAAAATCTAACCGCCACAGGTCAGTTACACTTAACAACATGAAGCAGTTTTGTAAGGTAAGCTTATTCGAACAGTGTATGTCACACTAATCCAATTATACATTTACACCTCTTGGAACAAAGACAAATGCACCCAACTGGCTGTGCAAATGAATCACAAGCAGCACTAGCTTTGATTACGATCAATCTTTTGACTCGGTAATTTTTGTGTCCCCACACACACACACATTCACACGCTAGCAGATGGTATGCCTGCATGCTAGAGCACAATAAAGCATATGCACAGTGCTCTGAAAATGTTTCAGCTCTTGAGCTCATGGGTTCCATTTCTTCTCTACGTTCTCCTTTTGTCTCTCTGAGACCGTCCTATATATTCTGGATCACATCCCCATTCTGCAAAAGGTGAACGGGGAGGCAGTTCAGGGCTCCGAACAGCCCCGCCTGGGGCATCTACTGGGCACACGCAGAGGGAGTGAGGCGAGCAGGGGAGCTGCAGGTCTTTGGCCTGAAGGCCAGGTCTCGTGTGGCCTCAAGGTAAAACCGCAACAAAAAACCCCTGAGCAGGGTCAGGGTCTTAATGAACCAGCGAAATCAAGTGAAATTGCTCATGAATTTCTTAAAGCTTTTGACTGTGACAAAGCATGCTTACTACCCCCAGATTTGTAAGAGACATTTTGTCTGTGGGACAGACTTGTTTTACCATGAAACTTGGCTTCTGCAGTGCAAATCCCATGCCATATCTGGCAATAGCAATTGTAGACAAGGGTAACAATCTTGGGAACTGTGACAGCTTTCAGTACTCACGGTAGCTCCTTCTTTCTCTATGTAGGCTTGACATACTCCTGATTTGTAAAATGGTATCTAAGAATTAACATCAATAAATAAATAAATAGTAAAAAAAGTAAAATGTCTGAAATTAAGGGGTGTTTTAGCAAATCTTAAATTAAATTCTGGTCCATCAGTGACTTTGCTTAGGAAAAACATGCTAAGGAATAGTTAGAGCAAACACAACGGCCTGTATTTTAAAAGAGAATGATAACTGAATTGAGTTCAAGCATTTGTCATAGCATAATCTCATTTCCAGCTAAAGATACACTAACGAGCAAGCAAGAGACTGCCCAAAAATTGCAGAACTCTGCACCTGCTGCTCTCATTGCAAACTGGGTGGCATCTTACCAATTGAATCCATTCTGTCCCACAAAAGTTCACCATCTGAAAAAGCCATCTCATTAAAAGAATAGAAGACAAGCTTTCACCTACATTACTAATGCACAGAAATAAATGTTTACTTTAAATGTCATAATTTCACTTACTCTTGATCCTCAAACAAAAAACTTCTCAGAGAAACATGCATGTATGTTTGACGGATACATTTGACTCCTAGTTGTACTTTGCTGTAGGCTGACCAAGAAGCAACAGGCTTCACATCCTTGCAGTGAACTTGCAAGCTGGAAAGCCCCTAGCTCACGTACAAGGGTGTGAAGATGTCTTGAAAAATATTTGAAAGGTGGTTTTGGAACCCCAAAGTACAATATAACCAAAGTACAGAACAAAATGTCAGAGTTAAACCGAAGACATCCATCTTATCTATTGACAAGCAGCCAGCTACTTCACCCTAGTATGAAAATCAGAATTAAAATAAAGTATTAAAAAATGAGAATGGGCCCAGTTTGAGCTCCCCTTGTATGGCACCTGGCCTGCATGCCAGGTGACTCTCCCCTTGAGCAGGACGCCTCTCAAGGCTAGAGATTCCTTACCCGGGGCTAAGAGATCCTTCCTTGCCCAAGGCAGGGAGATCCCTTACCCACAACAGATTCCCATGAATTCTCATGCTTGACAAGTGGCAGCATGCTGAATTAATACTATGAACCATTACTAATCCATGCAGCTACCCTGATATTATAAACCTTGTATGGATAATTCCATTAGAGATGACCCATTGACCAAATATGAGACTGAGATTGGATCCAGTCACACCCAGGCTCCGTAACAGAGTTTAGAAAGCAAGAGGGTCCACTCTGAACCTTGTGACTCAACGGGAGGGTCCTCTTTACTCTTCACACCTCCTTCATATGTTTCCTCCATGCAGTAATTAATAAAGCGATCCTTCCCATTAAACTTCTTGGACCATGTCAAACCAGTGTTGAAACATCATTAGGTTCCATCAAATGTATTGAACCCCATCAAATGATTTTACCTCAGTAAAACATACTGCTGCTTCACTCTTTGGAGCGAGGGGCATTCTGCTCGCCTGCAACGGAACGTATCTACATACACTTATTTACACAGGGATACTGACCGCCATTATAACTGAAATTTGATTCAGTGTTCCCATAACAGGAGCAGAAAGGATGTCTTGATACAGGAATAATACCCGTCTACAAGAAAAAGTTAGAAAAAGATTTTAAAATACTCTTCAGTACTTGATTCTCTCAGCTTAAATTCATCTTCCTCACCTCCTGCAAACATAATAAATTCCACTTTTACTCAGTTCGGTATAATATATTAGACTGGTTCAAGTCACTTGCTCTTAACCCATATGCATTGGTCTAAGACAAAGACTACAGGCCTCTGGCACAAGAACAGAACTCTCCAAAAGTGTTCCTTTTAGCAGAATTCCTCATTTCTTCCCTTTCCTAACACAGGGAATGACATGATTCTTGGTGAACAGTAAGGAGTGTACACATGCCGTCTGAGTATTTTTTTCACTCTGCCTCAACCTACATATAGCATGAAAAAATTCGAAAAATGGACCTAAAGCATTCCAACTTTGCACGTGAACACAGATTAATGTTAACTATTGGAAATGCATGGTTTTTTCCCCAATAGCCAGCGAGTCCCCTACCACAAAAAATGTATACTGTTTGCTGCTGACAAGAATTTTGCTGATTTTATTACAGGTAATTCTGGTACTACTAACAAAATCCTTGAATAACAACCATCAGCAGCTTCTGGAAACAATAACCCTCACAATTCTTTACCTGCAAATCTTTATCTGTGCATTCCTTGTCTCGGTTTCCGGTATGTGAGAACTCAGTGTTACAGTAGTGGCACAGAGTTTCTGTAGCTCCGGCAGACCGACAAAGAACAGAGACTGGTGCCTGCTGTCATTCATCTTGTGTTGTTGATTGATCCAGAGCAGCAACTGGGTCTCAGAAGAAAAACATTAATTCGTTTTTATAAGGCAGACATTTGTTTACAGAACTTTCAGGAAGTTTATATTTTTTACAGTAAGTATATGGTATCAGGTAAATGAATAATCAATTATCTTCTGATTAGGATTAGGTAGGCAATATAACATAATTTGATCAACTAAAAGAGCTCAATATGCTTCTGCTATAAATCATGCATTATACTTGAAAAACAAATATTTACAAAAGTCAAAATATTCAGAGTAAAGACAATGACAAAAGCATCTTTTCCACCTTCTTCTCAGCCTGCGTTGGGGCTGGAATCTCTGTGGGATCCAAGCATCAAGGAATCCCTCTGCAACGTTTGTCCCCTCCTGTCTGGTAGGAAAGTTTAATTCCCAGAAGCTCAACAGAGATCTCCTCACTGAGTTGTAGAAGGACTTTGGACAGCCTGTCAAAGAGAATGTAAACCACAGAAACATGGAAGCACAGTGGAAATCCTCTCTTTTTTTGCCCACACCAACCTCCCTTCCCAGTGGTAAAGGGAACCATGTGCTCCCTGCTCCATCTCTTTTCTCAAGAGGCAGGTGAACAGCGTATTCTGTGCAGAACTGAGTACAGCCTTACACTGGACTGAAAGCCATACTAATCCACAATTGCATTCAGCTGTATGATTAATAACAAACACAGACAAATTGCTCACCCATTCTTAGCCAGGCAAGACTATCAGTTCATCAGAGAATTCCAAAAGCTACAGCTTAAGGAAAAGGACATTTTAAACAAATGAGAGAAAAAAGAAAAAACCTTGACCATTTTCAAATACAGAAAAGAAAGGCCGAGTCCTCAGTCTTCATAATGTTTAAAAGAATTCTAAATGTCCATCTCGGGATTTTTGTGGCAAAGATGTTGTAAAACCCATGCTGCAATTCCAGTGATCCACTTGCTGTTTGAGGCCAACTCCCATGTGGGAACAACTTGCTGTATTCAGTGTAAATTAAAACTTCCCAGTCATCTTAAAAGCTAAAAAGGGAGAGAATGCTTGCAAATGGCTTCTCCCTTCATAGAAGCAGCTAAGGAGAGAAGTGCCAGTTAACACAGAACTACCAGTTATACAGGAAATAAACAGTTATAAATCATAGGAAATAAACACAAGTGTTTTCTGTACAAGAACTTGCGTGTGGGAGAAATTGCATCTTTAGATGCTGATAATCACAACACATGGACTTGAAAACACCACAGAGCTCCTGTAAGCTGGAGAGGGTGTCAGTTGGAGAATGGCTATTGCAGTTTTCTGTGAGGACAGGTCAATCACAGCCACAGCCTGGTGTCCATATTTGCTACTTTCAGTAGCAGCCTGGAAGATGGAATGAAAAAGTCTCCTTATGAAAGCTGAGAACACCACCAAGCCATGAGGAACACAGAATCATAGGGTCATATAGGTTGGAAGAGACTCTTGGGACCATCAAGTCCAACCAACAATAGCAACTCTTCCTGTTAGGCTGACTGTATTGAACTAGAGACAGGATCTGAAGACTGTGGTGGCATTCAGTGAGGAAGCACAGAGCTGTCCTGCACACAGATAACCAACAGCACATGTACAGGGTACGGAACACCTACCTAAGCCCCAGCTTTGAGGAAAGGTGCCTTGACAGGTCACACTGGGTAAATTTTGTGTCACTGAAGTTATTCTGTAAACAAAAAAAACCCAAACTTGGCCTGTAATCGCAATGGAAATGGACACAGGCCAGCTGCTGTTGAAGCACTCAAGCAGCCCACAGGTAAGACCCGACGCAGGGTGCTGCCCCAAGGGGAGCTGAGTGGACCCATTCCGGCTCCACAGGCAAAGCANCCGCACGTGACCGGGGGAAGGGAGGGGCACGAGGCCGCCCACCCAAGCCCCTCCCCCGCGGCCACCTCAGTGGCCAGCCTGACGCCTTCTTTTGAAAGGCATTTGGCTTCACCAATGAGAAGCCGGCTGGAAAGGAGGAACGGGCGCTGATAGGCTGGTGGCTGGGCTCCGGTCGTCATGCGTGAGGCGGTGCGGAGCTATAACCGGTGGCGGCGGCGAAGGGGTGGTGATTATTAGCGCCGCCGTGAGGGAGATGGTGGGCTCTAGCGAGGCTGGGGGCGAGTCGTGGCGGGGCCGGTACTACCGGCTGGAAGAGGTGCAGGAGCACAACAACAGCCAGAGCACCTGGATCATCCTGCACAACCGCATCTACGATGTTACCAAGTTCCTGGATGAGGTGGGTTCTCCGCGAAGGGCGAATGAGAGGTCGGGGTCGGGGAGCCGGGCGCTCCACGGTTTCTCCCGGAGCGAAGGCGGGAGCGGCGGCCGCGGCGTAGCACGGTGCCGCCCTTGGCTAGTCCCCAGAGAGCTCCGGAGAACCCTCCGTGTGGCGCCCTTGGGGCGGGGGCATGCGAGGGCGCCTCTAACGGCAGAGGGGGCGTGGGGGGAGCGGCTGCCCCTCGGGTGGGGAAAGGCAGGACTACCGACCCCCGGCGGGCCCCGCTGGCCGCTGATCCGCTGCTGGGGAGCCGCTTTCCACCCGCCTTCTCCCGCTTCTAAACTCTGCTCGTCTTTCCAGGAGCACTGGTTCCCCGCAGGCTTTGTGCTCTTCCTGCTGTCCCAGTGTCCTTGGCGTGGGCATGCAGTGAAGCTACAGAAGCCCTCGCTCTAGGGAGAGTCCAGTGGTCGAATTGAACGCCTTCGGTGTGTTTCCTCGCCTCCCCCTCCCGGTTAACGACTGATGTTCCTGACCGCTTGCTGATGGTGGGCAGTTGACACAGTCGGTGGTGGTCTGTAGAGAAGTGCCTCTCAACAGAGGCTTGCAATAGGGACCGCTTCTCAATACAGAAGCGTCTTGGCTGTTGCAATACATCAACAAAAACATTCTCCTGTGGAGGTGTAGAAATGTGAATATTGAGCAAACTTTTCCAGTATTAAATGGAGCTGGGATTTATCAATGATACTTTAAACTTTCTCTCTCACTCCAGTTATTCCTAATCTGCAGAAACCTAGCATCCAACTGAAAAGTGTTGTTATGGATTTAAATACATTTCTTTGAGAATACAGTCTGGATTAGTAGTCACAGGGCAGAACTCAAGCCTCTGTAGTTCTGTAGCCCATCTTGATTTTTGTGGTTGTAAATATTTGAAATTC
Source organism: Jacana jacana (assembly GCA_013400555.1). Classification (NCBI taxonomy): domain Eukaryota; kingdom Metazoa; phylum Chordata; class Aves; order Charadriiformes; family Jacanidae; genus Jacana; species Jacana jacana. The sequence goes on from VZTM01039306.1 coordinate 47,846, forward strand.
GGGGTATAAATTGAGTATTTTGCAAATAATGGGTTGACAAATGATTTTTCAAAGGCAGTGTTTGCCCCAGTAGTATTTGGTTCTTAAATTGTGTGCCAGCACAAGTTGTTTGGCTCTTGAGCAAGGCAGATTGAGAACCTGATTCTTTCTTGATTATTTTTCATCTAGCTCTGTCCCTGGTCTTGTTCATTCTTTAGTTATGGAAATGTTCTTTTGATCATGCAGGCAAGACTAATTTAATTATAGAAGCCCTGGAGAAGAATACAGTTTTTCATGCAACCTGAGAAACTGAAGTAGCTGTTCTTGGAAACTTGATCAGTTTTAGTTGATGCATAACTGTTGAAGTGCTTCCAGATCTGCGGGTTGTGGGGAACAACCCACACCAACCACCCGTAACTCCACCTCCCCTTTCCCTGCTGAAAAAACCCACTCAGACAAAACTGAAAAACCCTAAGTCTAGCACAAAACAAGAAAGCACACCTGACAACAACAACAAAAAAAGGCAAACACAAGCAACCTTCACCAACCTAGGATCTGAGTTTCTGAATTTAAGTTGTTTCACAAATAAGCTGATGGTCTCTTCCTTCAGTACACTTGAAATTAGTAAATATTAAGAGGCAATACCTTGTGCAAATTTTGTTTGTAGGCAGTTAAATAGCTGTTTTTGGACAGTTGTGGGATGTCTGATGCGCTCTGGCGCACATGCATCAAAACTTAGCCTCATACTAAATAGCTTTCAATGTAACATGGCTGGCTCTGAAGCTGAAATTTCTGGTTTGTCTCCTGAGATAAATTATGTACTTTGTTGAAAATAGTTATCCAATCTCACTCATTTGACTCCTATCTTAAGGAAAACTCTTGAATATTGTTATCTTCATTGTGGTGGTGATTTTGGGGATGGAACCCTTGGACTGGGAGATTTCATAGCACACATTTTTTGCTGTTCTTGGATAGGTTTGATATCTGATTAATTTACCAAGTGGCATGTTAACTCTTTTGATGCTGTCAGGTACCCTGAGGCATTTACATGTGACAGGTGAGGAGAAATTTGAGCTAGTTTATTCCTACTACATTCTGGAGTATGGTAAATGCTTCTCAGTGAAGTGAGGATTACTGTAGCTGTTTCCATAGCATTACTGGTCGGAGTCTGTTTTACTTCTTGCAGTTCTTTGCAGCAGTAGAAAAGCTTAAAATATTTCAAGAATTAAATATTGGCTGCTGAACTAAATCCAGTAACACTCCAGAGGGAGCACTGCTAGAGCACCACCTCACTTCTGGCCTTCCCAAGTACTAAGTAAGAGTATCAATCTACTAAGGAGTAAAGGACTGGGAAGAGAAGCTGATTTCACCAGTTCAATTTCTTAATTCAACAAGGAATCCTTCCAGCCACTTCATTAACCTCCAGAAATAGTCTCTTATTGATTAAGAGGTTGAAAACTTTACATTGCTTCAGTGTTAAAGATACCCTGGATGCTCTCATGCCTAGTAAGTGAAAGTATGCTGCTGCCTTTCACCCCATTACAATACCTAAAGGGTGTTTTGGGAACCATCAGCCTCTGAACACTTGATTGAGGTTAGATAGTGAGTAGATTGAAGGTGGTGATGTATATCTGAATAGGAGTGAAGACATGTAGTGTGACCGTATTAGTTTGGCTTCCTACGGACAATGCATAAAAAAAGGTCCTTGGAAATTTTAGATGAAGTGCCAGAGAAGAGAAGGATTGTGCACTTTGAGACCTTATCTGAGGGGTTACCAAAGAGGAAAATTCCAGCAACAACTTTTAATATTTTTTTTTTTTCTAAATGGCAGATCTTAGGAAAACTTCTTAACTGTAGATATGGCTCTGATTTTAATTTAGTTATCAAAGTATAACCCAAGGTAAGATGAAGTCCAGAGACCTCAGCTCTTAAAGTGCAACAGCTTTTGGCATGAAAGACTACCCTTGCAACCAGAAACTTTTAAATCTTTTTGCTTTTGAAGGCTTCTAGACCTATAGTACAGAGTTTAGGAAACCTTTTCATAGTCTTGGGTCCTACATCAATGAAGTGAGAAGAGCTACTGGAGATGCACATGTAGTCACACAGCAGGATCTTATGGCTATATCTTTACAGATAATTACGTATCTGAATAATGTTAAATATCAATTAATGGATTAAGTGTGTTGGTAATGCTTGATAGTATTTCTCCATAGCTCAATAAAGCACCCCAGGCTTTGCCATCAATCCAGAGCTAAGCAAGAGCAGCTAGGCCTATAAAAATAAGGATTAAAAGATCAGTGTCCTGATCTGCTGCTTGTTGTGAGAATTCTCCCTGTGGCTTTTGCTAGCCAGAGAAGTTAACAAGAGTAGGAACACCTCTACCTGAGAGAAAATCCTTATTTTGGAAACTAACTATATGTATTTAATATTAATCTAATACAGACTCTGTTTACATTAGTTCAGTTGGTGGTGGTCTGAAAATTAAGGGAAGATATAATAGCCAGTGAAAATGTTTGTTTTTATAAGGTGTGAACTTGTGCTTTCATAACACTGTTTCTGAACAGACTTGAGAGCTCCCACAAAATGTGGTTTGGAATGCTGCTGCAAATAAAAGTGCAGAAAAGCAAATACAATCTGTCAGAATGGAAAAGTTTCCTCCACTCTGTGCTGGTCAGTTA